>SEYY01007440.1:0-7500 GCA_009176605.1 Armadillidium nasatum
TATATATTATATATATATATATATATATATATATATATATATATATATATATATATATATATATATATATATATATATATATATATATATATATATATATATATATAGTTAGTTTTTATAAAACTTACGGTTGTGAGTATTCTGGGAAGCCTCCTTCTTCATTAAAATCTTCCCTACCCTGCGCAGCTTCCCTTTCATGAACCGCGTATTTACCACCCCGATTGCGTTTCACCACACAAACAATTACCAGAATGAGGAGGAGGAATGCAATAGCCAGCATCATTCCAATAAACCAGCCTTTTGTTGCGAAGTTGTCCGATGGTCTTCGAATTACTCCAGATGACTGAAATGTTAAAATACAAAGTTTTCTTAGCAAAGAAAAAAACTAAAAATGGTGAAAATATTGTAGCAAAGAGATAGCAATAGAATCTTGGTAAAATAATAACTTAAATTTAAAAGAAACGACTAAAATCCCTGCGGTAATATCAACAGAAGGATAGGAAGGAAAAATGCTGAAAAATTCACAGTCTTCTCGGTTAAAACTTTGACAGTCACTTCGCAGGTCTTTACTCAAGTCAAGTCCTATTGTTAAGAAAAATTAAAAATATGAAAGTTTATGTTGTTATTTACCACTCCAGTAGGAGAAGTCTCTATCTCTTCAACATCTGAAGCAGTGTTGTAGTTTCCATCCACAGCAACTACACGAACCTCGTACGTTTGATCTAGATCGAGGCCATCCAATATCAAAAAGTCTTCATTTAATTCATGTCTTGAATCCATAAATGAACTTTCACCATAACGTCTGCAAATCAAGAAAAAAACAAATAATAAAACTTAACTCTTTTCACAAGAGAAGGAAAAGGTTGCAAACCTTGTACACATTTATAACTAACACTGTTCGAACTCTTATGACGGAGATGTCAGATTTGTTACCTAGAGATATCTCTTCAGAAGTCATACCCCGCCCACTTCCCTTTCGATTAAAGGCCTGTGAGGTCTCAACTTTATTAAATTTTTTTTTTTTTTTAAATGCTACGTTTGCTTTTCTATTATTGTGACAGTAGAATCCTTTCTTACCAAATAAATACGGTTTAGGATTCTATTGGCATGTTTGAAAGTTTTTTTTTGATCAACAAACAAATAATGGGAGAATATTTTGACATTCTTTTCCCCTAAGATCCCATCACTGAAGTCTATTTATGAGCTAATACAGATAGATAGATTCTTCCCACCCATTAATAAAAATGTTGAGGAATTAAAGTGTTTTTATTACATAATACTCCTTCAATATACGTATTAAAATAAAATCCAAAAATGCCCCATACTTAACACGCACAAATCTCATTTTTGGATGTTTCTGGAGTGTGGGTTAAAAGACTTCTATTATGGTTATAAGTAGAATTTACTCAATATATTCTATATAATTAATTTTTATTTTTCTTCTGACCTTCTTTTTCTTCATATTTGTATACAGTATTTCTTTACTCTCTCTTAATTTATATCTTTCAATCAAAATACTTTTTCTTTAAATTTATATTTAAAAAGTATGTAAAATAATAATAATAACATACTTGTACTGAGCAAAGAATGATGCTCCTGGATTAGCTTCATCTGGAATCCAAGTTATTTTGATGGCAGGATCTCCAGTTTTTGTGCTAACATGATGCCATGTAAAGCGAGGTTTTCCTGGAGGTGTTTCTCCTTCACTACGAGTAGTTCTTTCAATGAAGAAGGGAGAGCCCTTACCAGCCTAAATGCACACAAGAGGAGCAAATATTAATAACCTTGAAAGGTTAGGAAGTAAAAAAAAACAACTGCAAACTCAATGACATTTTTATAATAACTATAAATAAAAATAGAGGAATGCTGAGAGAATATAACTAAAAATTGAGAGGAGGGTTAAATATTTAAAAGGTATGAATGAATATCACTATTAACACACCCTCCAAAAAAAAAAAAATTTTAAGAAGTGTGAAAAGAAGATATTAATCTTTAACACAAGAAGCAGACTTGAAAATGAACAAAAGAAATTAGTAAGAGAGTTGTAAATAAATTAGCAAGAAAGAATAGGAGTAAGAGAATTAGAACTATTTTTAAAATCAGAGAACTCTAAAGGGGTAATTAATTGGAAGAGGAAGTAAAATATTTTTTTTAAATAGCTGTAAAGAAAACGGCTACAATAGGAGTAAATTTGATGATTAAAAGGTTACAAATAACGTCATTCAATGAGAATGATTACACAAAGGTTTTCTTCTCTGCATTTGAAGGGGCAGAGGAAGAACTAGAATCGTCTAAAGTATAAAATAATGTTCAAATACGTGTTCATTTTAACTCACCCTTGTTCTTGCTTTTACAGTTAATCTGTATTTTGTTCCAGGTTCGAGATCAGCAAGTTTGGCTCTTGTACGTTCAGGATCAGAGATGGCTGGTATTCTTTCTGAAGTAGGTCCGGTATTTGTACCTTCAACTTTTTGATATTCGATATGATATCCTGTTAACACGCCGTTTGGTCTCTTTGGCTTTTTCCACACTAGCAAAAATGCGGAAGAACCGAGAGGAATAGCATCTAAAGAGTCAACTGGACCTGGGGCTATAACAAAAGAAAAATTAGATTATTCATACATAACATTCTTTGGGGATCATTACCTTCTAAATACGTTTTTTGAAGAAAAAAAAAAATATTCCTTGTACTTACTTCCTTCAGGCATATTCAACTCTATCGTTTCACTCAAAGGACCATCATGGGCACCATTAAACACAAATACCCTTACATAATTTTTAGTATTGGGGACAAAAGAGTCAATTAAGGCTTTCGGCTCATTATTATTTTCTACAATGATGTCTCTTGCCTTACTTTCGTCTTCTCCCTCGATCCAAGTTTGTATCTGGAATGAAAATTCTCTTTTTAAAAACCATATACATATTTTCTATAAGGATGATGGATGGTTACTCAATATAAGCCAAAACTAAACAATCATTAATTGATATTGAAAAAACTATGAATCCATAATTAATTAACAACACAAATGTTTCGTTCAATTTGTAAAACATATAATTGCAAACTCTTAAAAAAAAAAAAAAAAAACACACACACACACAAATATTCTCGAAATCAAGGGAACTGAAAATTAGAAACTCACTTTATAACCCTTAAAATGTCCTCGAATAGATTCATTTGCAACAGGCTCCCATGAAAGATATGCTGTTGTGGCATCTTTTATTTTAATTAGAGTTAAATTAGTCGGGGCATCTAAAGGCTCTGTTATTGTACAGGAAAAAAACAATTTTAAGTTAAGAATTCAAACGTTTCTAGCTTTATATATATATATATATATATATATATATATATATATATATATATATATATATATATATATATATATATATATATATATATATATATATATATATATATATATATATATATATATATATATATATATATATATATATATATATATATATATATATATATATATAATGGTTATTTTCATTCACAATAGATAATAATCATATGAGTTATTGAATAAGGATAGTTTATATTATTTCACTACGTAAAATCAGGTTATCATTAAACACCAAAATTTTATTTTAGGAAATTCACACAAAATGATTTTAAGATAATGGTAGTAGTAATAACTGTAACATGGTACTTACTATCTTCACCAGAGTAGCCAATAACTTCTGCAGCAGCAACCTGAGCTACACCCTTCTCGTTATGAGCTTCAACTTTAATTCTGTAAGGTTTAAATGTGGGTTGTCCGTCAACTATTATATGATCCTGTTCCCAATCTACTGCTTCTCTCGTACTCCAAGTGGCATCTGCGATATCATCACGTTTCCAATACACTCGATATTTAAATCCTGGTCCATTGTGTTCAATCTCTGGCATGGGCTGCGCAAATTAGGGGTAATAATATAATTAAAGAAACTAGCCAAAAACTTTATATTCTCTACCTCTCTTTTAAAGTTAAATAAGGATTTCTTACTTACCGACCATTTGATAACTAAATTGGTAGGGGTCGATCCCTTTCCTTGTACCCCATCAGGGTTTTTATGGGGAACATCCTCAGGGGTGGTACATACTTGGGAATGACCTGATGGAAGTGATGCGCCTATTTTGTTGCGTGCAATAACTCGGAAGGTATAATTAGCCCATGGACTCATGTTAATCTGATTAAGAAAATCACAAAAAAAAAAAGTCAAAAGTGCTATTCTGACAAATGATTAAAATTATTCAAAAGATGATGATGATAATGATAATAATAATATATAATAATAATAAAAAGTACAACTTCTGACTGTGCTTTCCAACAGTATTACAACTTACATTCACTTGAGTACTTGTGGCAGGGAAATCCGTAAACGAATCTTCCCACGTATCAGGCGTAAAGCTTGTATTGTGTTGAATGGTATAACCTAAAATAGGAGCTCTGTTATCTCCCATTGGCTGCCAAGTGATACTGGCATCTTTATCATGGCACACAATAGTTAAAAGTTGAGGTGCATTTGGAACATCTGAAATAGTAAATGATGATAATTTTTTCATATTTAATTATTTCAAAAGTCAACTTCATAAAAAAAAATTAAAAAATAGAGTAAAAGTTTGAGAATATTTAAAATATTTAAACAGATTTACCCTCCAAAGTATGTTTTTGCCTTCACTGTTTTTAATCAATTACTCCTTAGAAATATTTACAAACTGTACATTAAGTATTTTCATTATTGTTTTGGGTATCAAGAAAGGTCTTTAGTCGTTTGACAATATTCGAGAAAGGTTAACAAATGCAACAAAAGATCAAGGAATTTGAATTATTTAATTTTTTTTTTTTTAAGGTAAACTTTTAACGTTATGGGTAATTTTGTTTATCTGATGATAGAGAGTGGAATGGATATCTATAAGGTTTATTCTTAAAACTCTTACAATTCAATTTTTATAACAACGATTTTTTTGTACCTAAATCTAACGAGTTTATCCATAAAATTAGCTTTTTTAACACACGTCCTTACCTTGCACAATAAGAGTTGCGGATTTACTCGTTTCGTCTAACTCGGTTGAGGCAACACACGTGTAAAGGCCAGAATCGAGTTCTGTGGTCTTCGTAATACTGAGGGAGTTATCCGACTGTTTCACGAATCTCGGCTCTTGCTCAAAATCGATCGTTTTATCGTCAATCATCCAGTCGATATTTAGTTCAAGACTTGGGTCTGATACACCATTACACCTATAAATTAAATACAGCAATAAAAAATACAAACGCCAATTTTTAAACCCCTCTGAAAATGGTTTTCCAAATTTTTAATTCGAATATGCGGGTCAAAAAATTTTTATAAATTTTTTAAATTTTAAACTTTTCCTATTCAAATTATTTAATATATTACCACAACAATTAAAATAAGTTTTTGGAAATAAGCTTTGAACTATTCATTTTTATATTTTAGAAATAACAAATAATTCATCTTCTACTTTTGAATACCTAAAGGTTGCAGTTGCTCCAGCAGCTACTTCATAATCCTGTGGTGAATCGGTAATCTTGGTTCGTCGCTTAACTTCTAAGGAGCCATTACGGGCCTGGTCGCCAAACTTATTAACTGCATGACATGTATAAACCCCCCTATCTGTGAAAGTCGCATCTCTGACAAAGGAAAAATTCTCAATGTAAACTGAATTTTAGCTATTATTATTATTCAACAAACTCCCAGTGTTTCAAAAAAACAAAACTCTACATATTTAGAAATATTAAAAATATTTTCTTTGATAAGAAATTATTTTTCTATTTACCCTATAAAGGAAAGAGCAATGTTAACTTTTAAGTTGTTAATCTCAAGGAAATAAGCATCAAAATATTTTTTTATGAAGAATAAGAAATTAAAAAAATTAATCAATACAATTTCATAGTTGAGAATTAATTTATTTCAAATCTATTATAAAAATCATTTGTTTTAAGAGACTGAATCTCTTACTTTCATGTTCACGAAAAATTTTAACGTCTTTTAGGGTTTAAATTAAGTTTTTCATATAATTAAAAACTTTACATTAGTTACACTACTTTTTTCCCACGTTATGCAAGTCCTTATGTCATCAATACCAAGAGTATTTCCCCTTTCGTATAACGAGAAAAAAAAAACGCTATTTCTTTTACATTAATTCTTACTTAATAACAAGGTCTCCATCATCAGTTATGTTATATCGTCCTCCTGTCAATTCATTTCCATCCCTAATCCAAGTTACTCTTGGTTTAGGAGCACCAAACACACGGCAAGTCATGTTGACATCTCTCCCATCCACAGTCTGCACATCTGTTGGAGCAACCTTAATTTCTGGAGGCAAAGCTATATAAAAAATTTTTTTTTAATATTAAATTACAATATAATCTCTTACTTATTTAACAGGTCACACGCTGTGAATGTCACAAATCTTAAATACATATTCTACATGCTTAAACACATACCTAGAACATTGACATAAACATCTTTATAAACGTAACCGTTTTCATTAGTTGCGTTACAACCAAAGTTGCCAGTGTCTGCCTTTGACAAATTAAAAATTCTAATCATATTAGTAGTAATTTCTATATTATTTTTATGGGATTTCTCTCCAATAGGACGACCATTATGAATCCACCTAATTTTGGGTTGTGGTTTACCACTAGCTTCGCACCTAAACACGGCAGTTTCTTCTTCAGCTTTATTTTGAATTTCTGGCTCAACGGTAAAATAGGGAATAGCTGTAAATGATAAACAAAATGTTATAACTCTCAAATAATGAGTAATGGCAAATACTTAAGAAAAGCATATATCTAGATTAGATTGGGAAAGACACAAATAACAAACCTTGAACCTCAACATTCATTGTATAGGACTGAGCTCTACCAACTCCATTCGTGGCTTCACATTCATAGGTTCCTTCATCGTCAAAGTCAACATACTTAATTATTAGTGTTTTTCCATAGTTCTCATAATCAACACGATCGGCAGGTAAAACTCCATTCTTTTTAATCCATTTAATTTGTGGCAATGGCCTAAAATATATATATATATATATATATATATATATATATATATATATATATATATATATATATATATATATATATATATATATATAATATATATATATATATATATATATATATATATATATAATAATAATAAAATACGTACGTTCCACTGAAGATGCACCATAATTGTAAGGTTTTTCCCTTCAAAATGACTGTGTTCTTCCTTGAAACAAATTGTTTTTGAGGTTCATTCTTAACTTGAGAGGACGAACTGCCCATCTCATTGACTTTAAGGAAAACTTTGCTGCCAAGTTTGTACTCATTTCGGAAAGTAGATGTAGCAGAACAAGCATACGTAAAATCATTGGATTTGTCTTCTCTGGTGACATTAGAAAACCACAGTGTACCTTCAGGATCAACCGTTTTACGAGTCGAATTAATACTTCGAAGAGCTCCACGATCATCCTATGAAAAGACACCATAAAATAATATTGTATTA
>SEYY01007440.1:10000-27500 GCA_009176605.1 Armadillidium nasatum
TCTACTCTTCTTTTCTTAATTCATTTTATAAAACATCTTATTTTTTACAGCTCTTTCAACTTGTTCAGTCCACCATGTCCTTTGTCTGTTTGGTTTTCCCAGGCACAATTTTAACTTTTATAATTTTTTCAAAATAATTCCTATGAAATACAACCGTTATCTTACAACTATATCCATCTCCCTATCATATTTCTCTCCCTCAGTTCTCTCTAGAATTTATCTTACAGCACTAGTCTTGTAAGCTTTTCCTGTCTTTACAATTGAAAAGTTTTGGCTTTCCCAGGCACAATTTTAACTTTTATAATTTTTTCAAAATAATTCCTATGAAATACAACCGTTATCTTACAACTATATCATATAAGTCAGGGGTCAGAGAATTGGATATAAGAAAGGATGAGTCTGTGTAAAATGCGTGTCGCCCGAGCACTTCTCAAAGTAGGAAGTATGCGACGGAGAGTTCAGAAGAGCAGTGTCCATTGTAATAGCTATAGTATAGCGAGAGTGAAGCAACAATTCGACGGACAGAAAGAAGTTTGAAAGAACTAGCGAGAGCGGGAGAGTTTATAAGACGAAATGCCCTAGACTCCACCTTGTCAAGGAGATATGTATGGGTGGAACCACCAAAGATATGGGAGACGCACTTCATACAGGGGCTAACAACACCTCTATAAGGAGCAATCAACTGGGGTGGAGAGAAAAATTACGTAAGCCCTTCAGAACACTTAACCTCTTAGAAGCTTGTTCAGAAAGAGAAGTAATGTGATCTTTCCAAAAAAGATCGCGAAAGAAAGAAACACCTAGAATATTAAGGACAGATGAAGGCTTGAGTTGTGTGTTTCCGAATATGTTATAGTTGTGTGGAAGGTTGTGTCTAGAAGAGAGATGTAGGAACTGAGATTTTGAGGAATTGAAAACGACCATATTTTCTCTCCCCCAATTTAAAATACGAGAAAGATCAGAGGTCAGTTGCTCCAAGGCCACCATTCTAGCATCAATTAACTGTTGATGGGAGGGTCGTCTTTCAAATTGAAAAGAATAATGAAAGGTGGAGTCATCAGCGTAGGAGTGGATAGGTGATGAAGTAATAGAGAGAACGTCATTAATAAAAAATAGAAAAAGTGATGGGGATAGGACAGTACCCTGAGGAACACCACTATTAATAGATTTAAAGAATGAACGGTGGTCATCTACAACAGCAGCTATAGAACGACCAGAAATAAAATCGGAGAGAACACGAGAAGACTACGGAGAGAAGGAAAAATTCCGAAAGGGGAAAGTTTAGAAATCAAAGCTTTGTTCCAGACTATATCGAAGGCTTTCAATATGTCAAGCGTGACAGCAAAAGATTCATCGAAATGTCGAAGATCGGAGAACCAAAAGTCAGATAGAAGGTTAAAATGATCACCAGTAGAGCGTTTCTTACGAAAGCCATACTGACGATTAATATGGCTTTCATTATATATATATATATATATATATATATATATATATATATATATATATATATATATATATATATATATATATATATATATATATATATATATATATATATATATATATATATATATATATATATATATATATATATATATATATATATATATATATATATATATATATATATATATATATATATATATATATATATATATATATATATATATATATATATATATATATATATATATATATATATATATATATATATATATATATATATATATATATATATATATACATGTTACCATCTCATACACAGGCAGAGTCGTTTTCGAGGAAGGGCACAATTATAGAATAAAGGAAACCCTATCCGATCCCGGGCCTAACGTAGACTCCTTAGGTGAGCGCAGACGAAGTACTTAAAGAGAAGGTAGTTTAAATACAGCAGGAGAAACATAAGAAGGCAGGGAGTTCCACAGAATAGAGAAAATAAAATAAAAATTAAAACTAGGCGAAGATTACGAAATTTTATTTTAATTTTAATTTTAATAAAAGAGTAAGCCTGATGAGGAAAGATGGATTTTCTTTCGAAAGACTTGCCCTCAGATTTAACATCTGTATTATTTCCTTTATATATATATATATATATATATATATATATATATATATATATATATATATATATATATATATATATATATATATATATATATATATATATATATATATATATATATATATATATATATATATATATATATATATATATATATATATATATATATATATATATATATATATATATATATATATATATATATATATATATATATATATATATATATATATATATATATATATATATATATATATATATATATATATATATATATATAAAAGGCAATTTCCAAATAAAGAGTATTTAACTCTAAGAAAAGTCATTAAATGGTCAAAGAAATAATCCCTGAATCAATAAAATAACAGGTAAACTATTTTTAAAAATAACTTTATTTCCCTTTGTATAATTATCATCGGTTGGTGATTAAGGCGGTCAAATGGTTCGCTTTTTATGAAGAAAATATTTAACTAAAGTAGCTTTTAATGAACGAATGATAAGGAAGAACCTCGTGGGAAGATTAAGAAGAGAAGGTTTATTATCCTACCCACTTCATTCGCTTACGATATTTAAGCAAGAGAAGTCGTATTCATTTATGTAAATCTTTTGAAGTGAAAATATTGTTATTATCCAAAACATTGCTTGTGATATTTTTAAATTTGAACTTGTAAACTTGTGACTAGTTACACATCACTTAAAAATCAAGAAGAACTTGTCAAGCCTTTCAACAGAGCTACAGCAAAATTGTTAGAAATTATTGATTGAAATTCAGAATCATCAAAAGATATTACTAATGGCTTCTCATTTTTCTCACAATTCCAAACGAAGAATGAAGATCGCGATTGTTGGCCACAGCTACATCAAGAGGATGCAGAAGTGTTTCTTTACTGGAGCCATTGTTCGGAAGTTTTGTTATGGTGGGGCCCACGCAAGTACATTCCCAACCTCCTTCGAGTACTCTGAGCTTCAAGAGTTTGGTCCTGATATCATATTTCTTCAGATAGGTGGAAATGATGTTAATAAACACTCGAGCCCCGAAATCATATCCAGGACATTCTTCGCCTCGTATCCGAATGGAATCGATGGATTACTGTACTTGTAGGGGAGATTGAGCACAGAACGAAACCCAGGGGCATGTCATACCATCAATACGATAGACAAAGAAGAGAATTAAACAGACTTCTACAGGAGGAATTCGGAGAGAACTTCATTCGTTTCTCCTTCAACATGATTTCATCATCTCTCTCACGACGGCGTTCATTTAAATCCCGAAGGATGCAGACTCTTTTCAAGAGACATTCGCTTGCATCTGAAGAGGTACTTGAAATAAATATATATTCTTTAGACACATTTAATTGAAATAAGTTATGTGACATTATTATTATTATTATTATTATTATTATTATTATTATTATTATTATTATTATTATTATTATTATTATTATTATTATTATTATTATTATTATTATTATTATTATTATTATTATTATTATTATTATTATTATTATTATTTCAGTGAGAAGTGAAATTAATTATAATTGAGAAATAAAAATAATGACAATAATTAATATTATTACTATTTTAGTAATTGAAAAGTTCTAATTAATAACTATTTGTTAATAATGTTATTAATGATAAATATTTTAAATTAATATGATTATTACTATTGTTATTATTTAATATTATTTTGTTGAAAACTAAACTTGTTTTGGGTTACTATTTGTTATTTACACTACTATTATTTTATTTATTATTATTATTATTATTATTATTATTATTATTATTATTATTATTATTATAAATAGTGTTGTTATTATTATTACTGTTTTTACTACTGTTCTAGTAATTCAATAGTCATCATTAATTATTAAACAATAATAATTATTTGTTAAGTTATTGAAATCATTTTTCTGTATTTTTATTGAAAATTTAAGTGAAATATATATATATATATATATATATATATATATATATATATATATATATATATATATATATATATATATATATATATATATATATATATATATATATATATATATATATATATATATATATATATATATATATATATATATATATATATATATATATATATATATATATATATATATATTATTATTATTAATAATATTATTAATTTCAATTATTGTATTATTGTTAATGTTATGAGTAATAAACCTATTGTTATTATATTTATTCAAATTCTTCTTGCTTTTATTATTTTGCGATTAATGAAGTAATATACTTCAATTTAAGATATAGCACATAATGATTATTATTATTATTATTATTATTATTATTATTATTATTATTATTATTATTATTATTATTATTATTATTATTATTATTATCATTATTATTACTATTATTACTATTAATTTTATTATTATTATTATGGTAGTAGTAGTATTATTATTTTTATGATTAATTTATATTTTTTGTGACCCCTCCTTTATTGTTACGATACATAAAAATTTTATTATTATTATTCCCCATTTTATTATTCACATTTATTTATTTATTTATTTATTTATTTATGACATTTATTTATTTTAGAATAGTACAATTTTTATTATTGTAAATATTTTAATGTTCATCTCTTTTATAATATTATTGTTATTATTATTAATTTTATAATTATTATTATTATTTTTTTGTTGTTGTTATTGTTATTATGATGATAATACAAATAAATGTTTTTGAAATATGATTTCTTTTTTTTTTGTTCTCTTTCTTTTTGTTATTTTTTTTAAAAAATCGTCAGTTTTATTTTGAATAATTCATTTTTTCCTTCTTTTTTCCATTTAAAATAAAATTGTTTGAAAACGAAATCTTTTTCATTATTTTGTGCTTTAAAGGTATATATATATATATATATATATATATATATATATATATATATATATATATATATATATATATATATATATATATATATATATATATATATATATATATACAAGGCCGTATCCAGGGGGGGGTTCTGGGGGTTCTAACCCCCCCCGAAATTAATCGTTCCAATATATATATATATATATATATATATATATATATATATATATATATATATATATATATATATATATATATATATATATATATATATATATATATATATATATATATATATATATATATATATATATATATATATATATATATATATATATATATATATATATATATATATATATATATATATATATAGTGTGTGTGTGTGTGTGTGTGTGTGTGTGTGTGTGTGTGTGTGTGTGTGTGTTCTATTAAGCAAATGACAAAATTTGATGACTGATCACAAATTGTGTAAAGTAATATGGCGGGCGTAATATGTTTTTTATAACTTTACATATGCTATTTCTCTTAAATTAACAATTTAATATATATAATGTATTGATAAATAAATTACATATATTACAAAATCCTACAGAATCGATATTAATATTCCTAATGAAAATTTTCTTTGAATTTATTTGCCGAAGCGCGTCTCATGTTCAGTTTTCAGTTATTACCGAAGTAATTAGATCTATATGAGTTCACATGTGCAAAACTTTTTTTTTCTTTTTGCAAAGTGATTTTTTTTTTAGAGATTGTGTTTTTCAGTTTCAGTGATTTTCACACTATTTGCTTAAAAACCTTTTACTGAATAAATCTGATCAAATACTTAAAGAGTTTAGTTAATTATTTTAGTAGAGCAAAAACAATATTTAAATGGCAAACAAACGTCTAAATTCGCTCCTTGATTTTGGTTTTAAGAAAGTGAAAAGGACTGATGTGGCAGCTTCTTGTGCTAAAATAACACAAATTATGAAAATGAGAAAGATGTAAACGACCCTCACGTTATATTTCCTAGCAGTAATAATATAGATAATTTAGATGTAGGTAATTATTTATCAAATACAAGTATATTAGGTCAGGAAAAAATCAAAATTTTAAATAAGCCTTGGAGACCAGGTAATGACTTTAATTTTCCAAAATGTGGTAAAAGAAATCTGAAATTTCAGCTACAATGGCTAAAAAGATTCCCATGGTTTGTTTTATAGTCAAGCAGGAGACCAAGGAGCTTTGTGCAAATATTGTGTGTTTTTTTTTTGTAATGAGCATGCAGGTAAAGTTACCATGTAAAAGTGAAATCACTCGTGAAGCAACAATTTAATAAATGGAAAGATTCCATTGAAACTTCTCTGCATGAGCATTCACCGAAGTTGCAAAGTCAACACGGAAGAGGTTATAGGTGAATTTGCATCTAAAAAAGCTAGAAGATTAAAATTATTCTTATTAAGCGTTTTTTTTTTTTTTATTTTTTTTTATTTTATTATATATATATTATATATATATATATATATATATATATATATATATATATATATATATATATATATATATATATATATATATATATATATATATATATATATATATATATATATATATATATATATATATATATATATATATATATATATATATATATATATATATATATATATATATATATATATATATATATATATATATATATATGAACCCCCCCGAAAAAAAATCCTGGCTACGGCCTATATATATATATATATATATATATATATATATATATATATATATATATATATATATATATATATATATATATATATATATATATATATATATATATATATATATATATATATATATATATATATATATATATATATATATATATACAGTAATTTGCGAATCCGTTAATTTCGAATTCGAGTCCAAATCCAAATCCGTGTGTGTGGAAAATATTCGAACACGAATCCGAATCTAAATCCTAATCTTAATCCGGAATTTTTGAGATCCTTGAATCAGAATCCGAATCCAAACGAATAAAAAAACTCGAATCCGAATCCGAATCCGAATCAAATCCCTAAATGAAACTGGAATCCGAATCTGAATCCAAATCCCTAAAAGAAACTCGAATCCGAATCTGAATCCAAATCCCTAAAAGAAACTCGTATCCGAATCTGAATCCAAATCTCTAAAAGAAACTCGAATCCGAATCTGAATCCAAATCCCTAAAAGAAATTCGAATCCGAATCTGAATCCAAATCCCTAAAAGAAACACGATTCCGAATCTGAATCCAAATCCCTAAAAGAAATTCAGAATCCGAATCTGAATCGAATAAAAAAAACTCGAATCCGAATCCGAATCCGAATCCAAATTCCTAAAAGAAACTAGAATCCGAATCTGAATCCAAATCCCTAAAAGAAATTCGAATCCGAATCTGAATCCAAATCCCTAAAAGAAACTCGAATCCCAATCTGAGTCTAAATTCCTAAAAGAAACTCGAATCCGAATCTGAATCCAAATCTCTAGAAGAAACTCGAATCCGAATCTGAGTCTAAATCCTAAAAGAAACTCGAATCCAAATCGAAAACCTAAAAGAAACTCGAATCCGAATCTGAATCCAAATCCCAAAAAGAAACTCGAATCCGAATCTGAATCCAAATCCCTAAAAGAAACTCGAATCCGAATCTGAATCCAAATCGAATCGAATCCGAATCTGAATCCAAATCTAATCCAGAAATTTTCTCGAATCCGAATCCGAATCCGAACCTTTGAATCTGAATCGAATCCAGAATCTTCGAATCCGAATCAGCTGATTTTGGATTTTCCGAATCTGAATCCAAATCCCTAAAAGAAACACGATTCCGAATCTGAATCCAAATCCCTAAAAGAAATTCAAATCCGAATCTGAATCCAAATCCTTAAAAGAAACTCGAATCTGAATCTGAGTCTAAATTCCTAAAAGAAACTCGAATCCGAATCTGAATCGAAATCCCTAAAAGAAACACGATTCCGAATCTGAATCCAAATCCCTAAAAGAAACTCGATTCCGAATCCGAATCCGTATTCATATAAGTAATTTGTTTAAAAATTAAGGAAGGGGGAGCGAAAATTTTATGATTTTTTTCTTTTTGGAATAAAATATTTAATTTTAAAGGCACCACCATCAAATTTGGGGAATGTTCATTATTAGCCGAGATAACGTATTTTTGCATTCTCGTAAAATTTCTAAAGGGCCGAAATTTTGGCCCTTCAGTGGCACTCCTTAATTTTTAATTTTCTTTTTTTTTTATTTTCTTTTTTTTATTATTTTATTTTTAATTTTTTTGGCTAATGAAGCCCAAATATTCAGAGACACTGGAGGAAGAATATATCTAAAAAATTATTGGACCCTTTTTTGAATTAGGTCCCTAAAAAAAAGGTAAAATAGTTTCGACAAAATTTTTAGAAAAAATATAATTTTCCAAATTTTTTTCCTCGTACATTTTTCCTAGAAATATATATCAAAATCTTATTTTCAGACAAATTGAAGACAAGGTCTTTATGGAGCCAATAAGAAAAATTTGGGGCACTTCAGTCAAGTGACAAAAAAAGTAGCAAAAAAAATAATAATAATAATAATAAAAAATAATAATAATAATAATAATAATAAATAATAATAATAATAATAATAATAATAATAAATGGGTTGTAGAGAAATATTTGATTTTTCATAACAATCATTTTTTTTTCGACGCCAGGGTATTGTCTCTTGACCGATCTGGCCCAAATTTTCAGGAATATTGCACAAGGACTATATCTAAAATAATTATTTGAGAGAAATTTTGATACGTTATGGTAAAAAAGAAATTATAGCCAAAATATTTTTTAAAAAATTTTTCTCCAAAACTTTTTTTTTGTCTGAACCTTTTTCTAGGGATACATAAACATTATTGGTTAAGACAATGTTTTCCTACATTGCTCCTGAAAATTCTGGCTACATTGGTCTAACAACAAAAACGTTATTTAAAAAAAATGGAAGGTCTGTGACCTCGGAAACTATTGATACTACTGAAATTTACAAGAATGCAAAAATGCGTAAGTCGCCCAATTATAAGCTGGTACCTTCAAAACTAAAATTTTCATTCCATAAAATGGTTCGAACCTTTTTATTTACCCTTTTCATGGCTTTGGTATGAAAATTCGAGTCAGGTCTTTTTTCAGCCAATCGTCGAAAAGAATATTTGATCAAAACCATATATAGATTTTAAATATAAAAACAGAGAAATCGAGAAATGAAATGATTCCGGTATGTTGTCGACGCTCTTGTCGTTGTCCCAAGTTACTTTCCTATTTTACCTTTCTTGAAACAAATGAATAATCTAACCCTATCCATAAAATCCACACATGAATTGAAAAGCAATAACACAATTTTCATTTCTCGATTTATCCATTCTGCAAAATAATACCAACCTCTCTTTTAATAATTTTCAGAAAGCCCACCACCCCAAATCAGTTATTGCATGCTTTCTCAGACCACCCAGACAATATCAAACAAAATATAATATTCAATTCACTCTCCCGGTCTTTTATCCTCACCTACCCAACTACTATGACAATGAATTAGAATATGTCTATCAGCCTAGACTTGGGCTATGATTATATACACATACATCATCATATGGAGGAAACAACTCACGTCAATAAAATAATAGTTACATCTGTAAAGTACCTTAAGAGTTCTGTTTCACTATAAAGTGTACCTTTAATATTAATCTAGTCTTCACGTATTCTGACACACTGCACTCTAAATTAATTACGAATTCCTTCATTCACCTCAAGATTTGAACAAATGGAGGAAGTATACAAGATACCCTGCAACACCTTCCAGAAAGTTTACTTTGGTGAGACTCTAAAGATGTTGCAATTCCGCCTTTCTCAACACAGATCTGACATCGGGCACCATTACACCAGAAATGCAATTTTTATGCATATTTTAGAAACCACACCTTAAGTTGGAATGACGCCTCCTTCATTCACCGATTTAAAATTCAAAAATGTTAATAGATTAGTAGAGTTTATAAAGATTCTTTATAAAGCACTGCTAAAATTCAATTCTTTTAAATAATTTTTTTGTTTTTGACAATTTTGCATTTGAATGTTTAAAAACAATTTTAAACAATTAACTAATATTTTCATACCTTATGATCTCTTCTCCTGCCATTTTACTAACTTCTCAGAATGTTTTAATCTTCTTTGTGTGTGGATATATATATATATATATATATATATATATATATATATATATATATATATATATATATATATATATATATATATATATATATATATATATATATATATATGTTACAGTTCGCCCCCACTCACGGCAGAGCCCTTTACAAGAAGGGGGCCTATATAAAAGGAAGAAAACCCACCCAGAATCGAACCTAACGCACATTCCTCAAGTGGGGACAGACGAAAGCCTTGAATAGAGAAAGATTAAATACAGAAGGAAAAAAGAAGATAGTAGAGAGTTCCACAGAACAGGGGTGGCTGGAAAGAAGGAGGCATCTCAACGGGCAAGTCTGTGGTTTCCAGTATTCACTCAAAATTTGTACGAAAGCAGAGCACACCTTATGCAACAAGGACGACGAAATGGTGGAGGAATGCGAGCGGATAATTCCCTCATGCACATGACATTGTAGTACCTATAGAAAAGAGATAGTGCGCCAGAGATAGGGAGTCAAGAGAGTTTGAAAGTAGGGGACAGTTTCTTAATCTTTTAGCTTTAGACTCAACCCTGTCTAGAAGAAAGGAGGAGCCGGAGCTCCCCCAAATGTGAGAACAGTACTCCATACAAGGGAGGATAAGACCCTTACATATTTGGAGTAACTGCTCAGATGAAAATAAAACTCGCAACCTGAATAGTAATCCAAGCTTCTCAGAGGCAGCCTTAGCAACCATTGTGATATATGACTTCCAAGACAATTTGTTGTTTATGTTTAGACCAAGAATGTAAATGTTCTTTACAGGTGAGACAAGAGAGCCTTCGAAGAAGTTAGGAAAGTTTGGAGGTGGTTTTGAGAGGAAGATGTGAAGAAGGATGTGAAGAAGTTGAGTTTTTAAAGAGTTAAATTTCACACGGTTGCTATATCCTCACCGGAAAATCCCATGCAGATCGACAAGAATAGAATTGGAAAGCTGAGGCAACTCTAGAAGCAAATGAGAGAGAGAGAATGTGCTCTATTTTGGAGTTTAGATTGTCGAAGAATTTAGGATATCAATAGAATTAGGAGTTAAATAAACAGAAGAAATGAATTTAGTCGTAGAATGGCAAGAGAGCCTGAGCCATAAGGTGGAAAATTTGGAAGACTCCAAATTTGAGACACGAGAGCAAAACGACGTCATTGTGTACGTATGCACAATAACCACCTTTAGTTGAAAATTGAGGATAGAGACAGCAGGAGGATACAGAAAAGGGTTTGCTGTCAGAACACTCAAACATCTGAGTTTCGGTCAAGAATAAGAGGTGAGGTCTAGAAGAAGAGAGGTGATGTTCAAAAAAGTGGAAATTGTATTGTAGATCGCGAATATTGCAGAAATTATTGAAAGAAATGAACTGTGCATCAGGAAAATCCGGCTATAGAGTCCTGATGGCCCCAACCTCATCACCCTAGGCCACCAGCTCCCAAGTGATAATGGAAGAAGGAGTGGATGAGGGGCTATTTTTGGAAGCCTCCCCTTCGAGGCTTCTCCGAGGCTACGGATGTTGAAGCTATTATTAATTTTCTCATTAAAGAATGTGTCTGTAATAGTGTTTTTTGTGTGGGAAAGAAGAGCCTACTCCGTGTAGAAGAAAGTGAAGATGAGCGCGAAAGGGAGAGCTACTTTCCTCCCCCGTATATATATATATATATATATATATATATATATATATATATATATATATATATATATATATATATATATATATATATATATATATATATATATATATATATATATATATATATATTATATATATATATATATATATGACAGCGACATAGAAATGTCGTCAAGTTTGCCTTGACTCTCCTGCTTTCTTTTATCTGTTTCTTACCCGGTCTAAAGGTACCGAGAAAATTGGACCATTTTAATTTTTATGTCTCTTCTTTGGAGAATAATCATTTGCTTTAAATCTTTTATTATTTTTTTGTATTCCACGTTTTTTGGCATGGCATTGGAATACTTCACATAATTTTCTGACATTGATGCTATTAGGAGTGCCGATTTCTCCTCTGTCCAAGAAAACCCTGGGCAAAAATTATTAAGATTTTCAAGTAATGAGCAAAAAAAAAAAAAAAAAAAAAAAAAAAAAAAAATGAATAATAAATAATAACATTACTTGTAAAATTTCATTAATTTTGCAATAAATTATTATTTGAGGAGTGTAGAATCGAATACGAGAGAAGAAAATCAAAAAGAAAAATTAAATTTCTCAAAATGATATATATATATATATATATATATATATATATATATATATATATATATATATATATATATATATATATATATATATATATATATATATATATATATATATATATATATATATAAGTGTATTAGCTACAAACGCATGGCGCATATTTTTAATATATGCTTTAGGAAAAAAATTATATACCCTTTTTGCCCAACGGTAGAAATTGTTTTTTAAATTTTGGAAAATTTACACTTCCCGACAAAAATAATAAAAAACAACAACAACTGCAACTTTTTTATTTTTTGGAAGTTGCTTTGAGGAGATACAGAGCTACAAATTTCTCTCAATACATCATTCAATGATATTTGCTTTTTTTTTTGTTTTTTCAATTTTTTCAATTTTTTCCAATTTTTCGCAATTTTTAAAAAAATTTCAAAATTTTAAAAATTTGAGAGGCTATATCTCGAAAAGAACAAATAGCATTGAGGGATACATTGTATAAAAGCTGTAGCTTTGTACCTCCTCTAAACAACTGGAAAAAATTAAAAAAGTTGTAGATGTAGTTTTTTTTATTATTATTATTTTTTTATCCGGAAGGGTAAATTTTCCAAATTTTTTTAAAAAGTCGGACATTCAAAGGCTTATAACTTTTTTTATAAAGCAGATATCAAAATTCTGTACTATACGTTTGTAGTTAATACAATTATGAATATACAATTCAATTTTCAGGTCATTTCGACGAGTTGTTTTTCCCAGCTATTCACTTTTTCAAGTGGTAGATTTTCCAAAAAATATTTACAAAAAATCGTCAAAATCGATATTTTTCAGCAAATTTGATAATAATTGGATTTGATAATCGGTCAAGAATTAAAAAAAAAAATTTCGATTGGATAATGCACCTTATTAACTGAAAGTTATTTTTGAAACCCAATTGTCATTGAAATGAAAATATATATTTGAAATTATATATTTTGATGACAATTGACAAAATTAATACTTTTCTATTTTCACTACTTTTTTTTATTAACCACCATTCACGGGCAGAGCCCTTTTCGAGGAGGGTGTATAATTGTAGAACAAAAAAAACCCACCCAAACTAGAGTCGAACGTATATCCCTCAGGTGAGCTCTGACAGAGGATTAAAAAGAGAGGTAGGTTAAATACATCAGTGAAAACAGAAGTAGGGTGTTCCACAGAACAGAGGTGACAGAAAAAGAGGAGGCACCACAATGTGCAAGTCTAGAGTTTGCAATATTCACACAAAGTTCATGTGAAAGTAAGGCATCCATTGTGCTGCGAGGTAGACGCAATGGTGGTGGAATGCGAGAGGTAAACTCCCTCGAGCGCATGCTGTTGTAGCACCTATAGAATAGAGAGAGTGTGTCAATGTCGCACCAAAGAGAAAGACTCAAGGGAGTTAGAAAGTAGAGGGCAATTTATAAGTCTTTTAGCCTTAAACCAATCCTATCCAAAATGAATTGTGGAACCGGAGCCCAACAAATATGAGAACGTTTATTTATTTTCTAATGCAAGTGCGGATGAGACAAATAATTGGAGTAACCGTTCAGAAGAAAAAATTCCAGCAAGCTGAAAGAAATACACAGCTTTTTTGAAGTCACCATAGCAACCATTGTGATATGAGGTTTCCGAAACAGTTTATTGTTTTTGTTTAGACCTAGAATATTTATGTAGTCTTAGTTATTTTTTTCCTTCCTTTCAAAAGCTTCTGAGTTTTTCCAGCCACCAATTAATTATTTTTCAATTTTTCCAAACTGGAGAACTTCAAAATAAATGTTCTAATACAACTATTGCCCAAAAATATCCGTAAGTAATTGTTTCCAACTTTCTCAAGAAAATATAATTATAACGATAACTACAAATTAACAACCGTACAAACCATTTTCCAATTCAGTTTTCTTCAAGAGTAACATAGACCTGAACTGTCTTTACATTTTAATCAGAGAGAACAACTTCTTTACAGAAAATTGTAGTTATTAATATGAAATCACTTGAAAAATATTTTTAAGAAGAAAAATAGAACTTAATACTCATTAGATTTTTACAATTTTACTTAAAAAAGATATATTAAAAAAAACCTTATGGGACAGTTATTAAAAGTAAAAAAATGTATTTAAAACATATGGGGCAAATTTGGGAGTATATATTCTTCTATTGCTGAAATTTCTTCCTTTTCTGTAGTAGGAGTCTACAATTATGGTGAGTCAAATCTGAAATAAATATCATACACTTCAGTTTTGTCTTCAGAAAATTGATTTCATAAATGAAATTTTAAATTATATTTTAAATTGTAGAAACTAAATATTATACATAATTTGGGATCCCTTTCTTTTTACACAAATTATTCACTCAGGAATAAAAAAAGGTATTTTATACTTTCTTTACCAGCTACAACAAAATTTCAAAATTTTACTCACCGTTTTTAATGTGAGTTTGTAAATCCAAAATTTAGGCTGTTGGTGTTCTTCTTAAACCTGATTTGGCCTCAGATCTACATTATGGAATCAATCCTTTCCTGAGCTTTAAAAACTAAAAAAAAAAAAAAAAAAAAAAAAAAAATTTTTATAAAAAAGTATAAACTGAACTGTTGCTTTTTTATCTGCTAGATTAACATAAAAATACCAAAATTATGGCATAAGAAAGGGTCTTTGCTCTCTCTCTCTCTCTCTCTCTCTCTCTCTCTCTCTCTCTCTCTCTATATATATATATATATATATATATATATATATATATATATATATATATATATATATATATATATATATATATATATATATATATATATATATATATACTATATATATATATATATATATATATATATATATATATATATATATATAATATATATATATATATATATATATATATATATATATATATATATATATATATATATATATATTTTGGGAGGACACTCCTTGAATTTTTTTTTTTTTTTCTGCTTGTGAAAGCATAAAATTTTTAAGGAGTGTCGTTTGTGACTGAGTATTTTCAAGGGACAAGGTAGCTAAATAATTTGAGGCTAAATTTATGATTTTTAATTCAAATATAATTATATTTGACGTAAAATTAAATTTATAAATCAAACTTTATTTTAGTAATAAAAAATATTAGAGAATTACAATGCCAAAAAAAAAAAAAAAATAAAAAAAAAAAAATAAATCAAAAAAAAAAAATAATAACAGAAAATATTTTAGTTTTAAAAAATATTTTAATTTAAATTTTATATAAAAAAGAAGGAAAGAAAAAAATAGTTTTAACTTTTTTTATTTTTTATATAACTCGTTCAAGATATGACATTTTGGTAATTATTCAAATTCAATATTATCAATGTACAAGCCAAAATGAAACTAAAGAAAATATTAAAGATAAAACTAATAAAACTAAATAATATTATATATTATATATATATATATATATATATATATATATATATATATATATATATATATATATATATATATATATATATATATATATATATATATATATATATATATATATATATATATATATATATATATATATATATATATATATATATATATATATATATATATATATATATATATATATATATATATATATATATATATATATATATATATATATATATATATATATATATATATATATATATATTATATATATATATATATTTAGATTACCACCACCTACGGTAGAACCCTTTTCAAGGAGGTGGCATATAAAAATGAAAAGAAAATAGGAAGAGAAACCACCCAGTGCCAAAACTAACGCATTTTTCTCAGGTGGGCAACAGACGGAAGCCTTGAAGAGAGAAAGATTAAATGCAGGAGGAAAAACAGATGAAGGTAAGAAGTTCCTCAGAACAGAGGTGGCTGGAAAGAACAAGGCACCACAACAGGAAAGCCTGGGGTTTACAGCATCCACACAAAATTCGTGTGAAAGCAGGGCATCCCTTGTACAACGAGAGCGAGGCAATGGTGGAGGAATGCGAGAGACCATTTCTTTTAAGCACCTGCCATTGTAGTACCTATAGAAAAAGAGATGGTGTGCCAACGTCACGTCACAGAATTAGAGTTTGAAAGTAGATGACAGTTTATTAATCTTTTAGCCTTAGATTCAACACTATCCAGAAGAGAGAAGGAACCGTAGCCTTCCCCAAATGTGAGAACAGTACTCCATACATGGGTGAATAAGAACCTTATATAATTAAAGTAACCGCTTAGAAGAGAAAAATTCTCACAACCTGAACAGTATTCCCAGCTTCTTATTGGCCGCCTTAGCAACCGTTGTGATATGTGGTTCCCAAGACAATTTGTTGTTTATGTGAAGACCAAGAATTCTAATTTTATTTACAGGTGAGACGGGAGAGCCATCGAAGATAGGAACGTTGGGTGGTGTTTAGCAGAGGGAGATGTGAAGAAGTTTTTAAAGGGTTAAATTTCACAAGGTTGAGGCGACCCCACCGGGAAATCCCCTCCAGATCGACAAAAATAGAATCGGAATGTTGAAGACGAGAAACAACTCTAGAAGCAAAAGAGGGAGCAGATTTGAAATAAGTAGAAGGATGTAGGAAGGGAGCTCAGAGAGAAGTTACGCATGCCATGCCCGGTCAAAAGCCTTGAATATGTCAAGCGCCACAACACAAGACTTCCAGATGTTCCTAAGGGAAGCAGATCAAATATCAATGAGATAGGAAAGTATGTTACCAATAGAACTCGAGCTTCGGAAGTCATACTGATGATGTGAGAGAAGAGAATGAGACTCCAAATGATCCAGGAAATGAGAGCTGAGGAGAGTTTCAAAAATTTTAGACAGAACACATCTGAGAGCTACAGGTCGATAGTTGGAAGGATCAGAGCTGCTACCTTTTTCAGGGATCGGTTGAACATATGCGCGCTTCCAGCACTGAGGAAAAGTATTAGTATTAAGGCATAGAGAGTATAGCTGAAAGTGGACAGGCTCCACTCGGAAGCACACTCCCTCAGAACGCGAGAGGTATGCCATCCGGGACACTGGCCTTCCTGACGTTCATAGATTTCAAGATCTCATACACCTGATCATAAGTAATAACATGGGGAACTTGATAGGAGGAGTAAGGGGAGGGATGCCAGAATCGTGCAGGGTGGAATTAGATGAAAAAAGGAGACCGAAGAAATTAGTCTTTTCAGAGGGA
>SEYY01007441.1:0-2500 GCA_009176605.1 Armadillidium nasatum
AATTTATTTATTAAATTTTTAGTATGTAAGTATATCAGTACGTTATATTAATTAATTAATTTGTAATTAAATTTAAGATGAGTGATATGTTTTCGGACAGTATATTACATAAAAATAAAATTATTCTGTTAAATATGTAATTTTATTATAGAAACTACCTAGTGTTTCTCTCCTCGTATATCGAAAAAATAAAAAAATAACAAAAAACAATAATAATAATAACAATAATAATAGTAATAATAATAATAAAAACAATGATAATTATTATAACAATTACAATAATAATAACAATAATAATAATAATAATATATATACAAAAAATTACAATAATAATAATAATAATAATAATAATAATAATAATAATAATAATAATAATAATAATAATAATAATTATAATAATAAATAAAAATATAATAATAAAAATAATAATAATAAAAAATAATAACGGTAACAAAACATTTTATAATTATAGTAAATATAAAATTTTATATTGGATTAATAATAAATCATATAATAAAAATATAATAATAATTATAATAATTATAATAATAATAATAATTATAATAACAATAATTATAATAATAATAAAAATAATAATAATAATAATAATGAAAATAATAATATATTTAAAAATATGCTTAAATAATATAAAGAATCATAAAATAATTTTACTACATAATTAGGTGAAACACGTAAATTCATAAATTTAAATTTAAAATATTAATTAGGAGAAGCACTAAAAAAAATTAATGCCGAAGAACCTATCCATTTTTTACGACAATTGTTATAAAAAATTCTTGGAGTTTTTTTTAACTACTATTATTATTTTTATTATTGTTATTATTATTATTATTAAGATTATCATTATTGTTATTATTACTATTATTGATATTATTGTTATTAATATTATTATTATTATCATTATTAATATTATTATTAATATTGTTATTATTATTATTAATATTATCATTATTATTATTATTATTATTATTATTATTATTATTATTATTATTAATTATTATTATTATTATAAGAAGTTCATTCAGCTTTATTTTAAATCTTTGATTTTCTCTTCCAATTTTCCGAAGGAGTTTTTGTTCTTTAATTTGCTATTTATTATTTAATTTGTTGTAAAGATAGCCAGCTTATTCCAGCTTTTAGGATTGCGTCACAACAAAACTAATAATGAAATCCTTCAAATAATCTTTCAAGATGTCTGATGACATTTCGGTTAGTCACCAGCGTGTGCCAATTTATTTAACCGAATCTCACTGTATTTCATCATACACTGGTTACGCGACTGGTTGATTGACATATGTGACATACCAGCGTTTATCTCTATCATTTTAAATTTTGCACTCCTTATGTGAAGCTCTAAAACTAAGTACCTACATCATTATTTTTCAAAATTTATATCTTAACTTTTAGATTTACATCTTAAAATAAATCATTCATCTTTTGGCTTCAAAGCTCTGCAGATGTCCGAAGTTGTTGAGCGAAACAAGTTAACAAAGGAAGAACAAAAAATCCTCTGGAAAATTGGAAGATAAAATTCAACTGACATTATTATTATTATTATTATTATTATTATTATTATTATTATTATTATTATTATATATATTTTATCATTATTATTATTATTATTTATTATTCATTATTATATATTATTATTATTATTATTATTATTATTATTATTATTATTATTATTATTATTATTATTATTATTATTATATATTATTATTATTATTATTTCTATTATTATTATTAATTATTTTTAATTCAAATTTTTTATTATTTTATTTATTGAGTTTTTTTTTTTTTCATAATTTTTTGTTTTGTATTAATTTATGAGATATTATTATAAATTTATTATTATTATTTATCATTTTATTATTATTATTATTATTTATTATTTATTTTATATTATCAATTATATATTTGTCATATTATTATATTACATCATTAATCATTATTATTATATTATTTTTATTAATTTATTATTAATAACAATTAAAAATTATTATTATTTTTATATTATTTTTATTATTATTATTATTATTTATTATTATTATTATTATTATTATTATTATTATTATTATTATTATTATTATTATTATTATTATTATTATTATTATTATTATTATTATTATTATTATTATTATTATTATTATTATAATTAATATGATGATGATACCCCTCATGATCATTGTGTATACACGCTATTATTAGGCTTAATTTGCTTCATCATGAGAAATCTTACAACATACTGAGCCCAAAGAAGCTAAAACGCCTCTATTGATTTTACCTTTTTTGATAATTAAGTGAATGTGTTTATTTGGTAAACAAAGAGTTGGATTTTAATACAATATTTACATTAACTGTTTACAACGAGTTGGTTTAGAACTTCATTGCTAAAATACGAATTTTAATAAGCACATTTCAAAGAGAAAATGGAAGATCTTTGTTTGCTATTGCAGTCTTACTAGTAAACAATATTTAT
>SEYY01007442.1:12500-15000 GCA_009176605.1 Armadillidium nasatum
CGCAAATTTCAATCTGAAAAAAGAAAAAAAGCAATTTTTTTGTCCTAAATTAAATTGCTTTTCCACGTTTCTCCCTCAAAAACAACTTCGCTCTGAAAATAAACATAAAATACACAAGAAAATTTAATTTATTTTTATTTAAAAAAAAAGAACAAGACCAAAAGCAAATATTTAATGTACTCAATTTAATTAACTAATTAAATAATTATTTAATTATTTAAATCAGCGTTTCCCAACCTGGGTCCGCATGAACCCCCAGGAGGCCATAAAAGCTTTGAAGGGGTCCTCAAGGAAAGAATGTTATTTCTGAGATCCATAATATGAGCTAAGCTTTAGTTATATGAGTATACGAAGGCCCACATCCGTAATGTTAGGATTCAGAGGGTCCACATACGTAAAGTTAGGACTCAGGGGTCCACATACGTAAAGTTAGGACTCAGGGGTCTACATACGTAAAGTTAGGACTCAGGGGTCCACATACGTAAAGTTAGGACTTAGGGGGTTCACATATAAAGTTAGGACTCAGGGGGTCCACATACGTAAAGTTAGGACTCAGGGGGTCCACATACGTAAAGTTAGGACTCAAGGGGTCCACATACGGTAAAGTTAGGACTCAGGGGTCCACATACGTAAAGTTAGGACTCAGGGGATCTACATCCGTAAAGTTAGACTCAGGGAGTCCACATAGGTAAAGTTAGGACTCAGGTTGTTCACAAACAAAAAAGTTTGGGAACCCTTGAATTAAATGTAAAAACAGTCAGAGATTAACAATTTCTCAACCATGAGTTGCTAAGCTTTCATACTATTTTTCTTTATTTTTTTTTTCTTTATTTATTTATTTATTTTTGTTAAAGAAATATTTAAACTATTAATTTTATTTATTTAAAAATGTTAAAGTTATAATTAGTTCTAAGCATTTCTTAAACATTAAATATAAAAATATTCAACTATTATTTTTGCACTTTTTTTTAAAAAAAATAATAATAATAATAATAATAATAATAATAATAATAATAATAATAATAATAATAATAATAATAATAATAATATAATTACTATTAGTTCTAAATATTTCTTGTTTAACCCTTTCTAGAGTATTACCATTCAGCATTCCATTGTCATTAGGGTATTTAATTACAAAATCAGTAATCTAAAAGTGTCTAAATCGGAATTAGAACCTTTTGTATGAAAAGTTCACTCTTCACGGGCATTGGCCCATTCTAGGAGGGGAACTTTCTTGGAAGTACGTTAGTCAATCACTCTACCGTTATTCCACTGCAACTACCTGAAGGATTGTCAGATAATGATTCAAATTATATGTACGATACCTAAAATAATAATAATAAAGAGTTTTCATTTTTATTATTATTATTATTATTATTATTATTATTATTATTATTATTATTATTATTATTATTATTATTATTATTATTATTATTTGCGCTTAAGCTTCATTATTGGGGTAGATAGGGACGACGAGACATAGTACAGACACACGACGCGGCGGCATCGCGGTCATATATGAATATCCCTTCGCCCAACCTACCGAGAGCCTTATATGCAACCACCTTTTTTAATGTTCGCTGCTGCTGTTTTTGCCTCTGCTTTTGCCCCTGAAATTTCTACAAACACAACAACCAACTACCTCCAAACCATCAGCACCACCACCACCACCTCCAAACCATTATTCCATAATGCTTTGAAGACAACTTTGATCCACTAACTTCTGAGAAGTGTGGTTACATAGAGACGTTATTTTAATGTACCAAGAAATAACCTGAAAGAGAGAAGGTCTTAAAATTTTTTAAATGGAAATATATGAAGGAAATTCAGTTTCAGAAACATTGAAACATTTGAAACAATAATTCTTCTTCTTCTTTCTCACTTAATAAATCAAAGGTTAGTTTTCCAATGTCATTTACCTTTCTTTCCAATGTTATTTACCTTTCTTTCCAATGTCATTTACCTTTCTTTCCGATGTCATTTACCTTTCTTTCCAATGTCATTTACTTTTCTTTATAATGTCATTTACCTTTTTTCAGATATTTACTTCTAGAATTTTGTTTTACAAAATTAAAATAAAAATCAAGTTTTTATTCTAAATTATTTTTATTTAAAAATAAAGAAAGTTGAAAAACAAGAAAATATTTAATGTGCTCAATTTAATTAATTAATTAATTATTTAATTATTTAATTATTTAAATCATCGTTATTAAAGAACGGTAATTTTAAAGGATGAATATTGACAGTCAACAGCATATTCAGAAGAAAAGTTGGAAGAATAGGTTTCAAAAAATAGAAAGTTTGGAAAGTTTCTTGCCAGACTCTTTCAAAACGTTTCGATTCAAGTCCATTTTCACAGCAAAAGATTCAACGAAACTAAATATTGAAGGAAAGAGTATCAAGAATTGGTGAGATTGGTAAGATGATCAACACTACCGTGACATATACTGATGATATGAGAAAGAGTTAGAAAACTACGTATGTTATTCAAATATTT
>SEYY01007442.1:27500-30000 GCA_009176605.1 Armadillidium nasatum
TATTTCATTAAAAATAATAATAATAATAAAAATAATAATAATAACAATAATAATAATAATAATAATAATACTATAATAATAATAATATAATAATAATGATAATAATAATAATTTTTTTTTTTTTTTAATAAAATAAAAAAATTTGTAATAATTTAAAAAAATTTTAACAATAAAATAATAATAATAATAATAATAATAATAATAATAATAATAATAATAATAATAATAATAATAATAATAATAATAATAATAATAATAATAATAATAATAATAATAATAATAATAATAATAATAATTACTTGAAGTAAAAAAAAAAAAATTTTAAATTATATCATTAAAATTTTCCGCAATTTGAGTTTTGTTAAAAAAATAAATAAATAAAAAAAAATTTTAAAAAATTTTAAAAAATTAAAAAGAATAAAATTAAATAAAATAAAATAAAAATACACACACACATACAACACTATCAAAATTATTAATTAGAATACGTTCAAATGTATGTAACGTTTATGTGTACATGCAACTGTACCTACTTTGAACGTATATATATATATATATATATATATATATATATATATATATATATATATATATATATATATATATATATATATATATATATATATATATATATACACGTTACGTGCATGTACTTTATTTATTTTGTATGTAAGAACATTAAAGGAATTGGCAAAGCATTCAAGGCCCCCAAAAAAATATAAGAAAGAAGGAAGAAGCAAATGTCGGATGGAAGATTGCATTTTTTTATATATATTATAAAGAAGCCAAATATAGTTTGACTCCCCACTGAGACCCAAAATAAAGAATGAAAAATCTTCACCGCAGTGGCTCCAAAAAAGGCCTCAGCACCAAATCATCTCTACGCCCTGAAGGCTGCGGCCTAATTTTTTTTTTTTTTTTTTTTTTTTTTTTTTTTACTAGCAATAATAGACGAAAAGAAATGGGTCTGGGAATTGCTTACTCTTATATTTCCCCTTAGAAATTACTTTCTTTTTTTTTAAATATCAATCGTTAGAGGGAAAGAGTGCTAAAAAAGGAACGGAGTAATTAACATCAGTTGCTCCACATTCTCCCGTTCTTAACAGTTTTTTTTTTTTTTTTTTTTTTTTTTTTTTTGAATCGTTAAAAGTTGTATGGAAATCTTTTTTTTCCTAAGTTTTATATACGTTTTTATGAATTGTTATTTCTTTGTTTTTACTGTGCATTTTGCTCAAAGTAAAAAAAAAACTATTTTTAAAAGAATTTCGAACCCCAGTTTTGTCCGAAATATTATTAAAACTTTAATCACTGAGACTGATAAATTGATAATTTTTATTAACCATAACAACAATAAATGTAATTTATTCCTGAGATTAATTAATTTGAAACCGCAATAAGTAAATTGATGAGCTCAAATTTACACAAGTTTGAAATTTTAAACGCCTTTTTAAGGTTCATATGATAAATTTTATTTTACATTTCCTACCCCATTAATCCTAGTTAAAAACTTAATCAATTTGACAAAAATCACGTTAGGACCATAAATATTAAGTTCTAAAGTATAGTTAAACTTATATATTTCTAAATTCTTAATTTAAATATCCTAAAAATAAAAACTCTATACCTTATCTAATGAGAAAGTAAAAATCCTGCAACTTATCTAAGAGAGAAAGTATAAACCCTATACCTTATCTAAAAGAGAAAGAACAAATACTGTACCTTATCTGAAGAGAAAGTAAAAATCCTTCACCTTATCTAAAAGAGAAAGTACGAGCCCTATACCTTATCTAAAAGAGAAATAACAAATACTGTACCTTATCTGAAGAGAAAGTAAAAATCCTTCACCTTATCTAAAAAAGTAAATAAAAACCCTATACCTTATCTAAAAGAAAAAGAACAAATACTGTACCTTATCTAAAGAGAAAGTATGATTCATATATCTTATCTAAAAGAGAAGAACAAATCCAGTGAAATATCAAAAACAGAAACTACAAATCCCATTATCTATTAAAGAATATTGAGAGTTTTTTAAAACTCTATTGGTGTTAAATGACAAAGATTCTAGATCACTGATATACTTGTGCTCACTTTTCTCTATTTAAAAATTTAAATAAGGAATAAAATATTTTAATAATATAAAAACATACTTTAATGTATAAATGGGAAGCACTTTTTAAAAAAAATACATGACACCATATCTATAATATATATATATATATATATATATATATATATATATATATATATATATATATATATATATATTATATATTATATATATATAACTAACATTATCCTAACTAACCTAACCTAACGTAACCTAACCTAACGTAACCTAAACCTAACAATAAATATCAAATATCATCACGATATATCATTCGACAATTGAACAAAGATCCGAAAGATGATGTTCGAAACGTTGGAAGTTAAATGTCAAGGAAAAGAGTATATAATCAAAGAGTTGCTGAACTTCACAGCGAAGTATGCCTGAGAGAAGAAT
>SEYY01007443.1:5000-15000 GCA_009176605.1 Armadillidium nasatum
TGGAATTGAAGTATAAATTACTGCAGCTAGTCCGTTGACAGTGGCTTCGTTTCTTTGAAAACAATTTCTTATAAACAAGATCTTCAAGGTGAATTAAACTTTTAAAGAAAGAAATCGTCAATGGTATTTGATACCATAAAGACCAGTGACACACTGGCAAAGCTTTGTCATTAGAAAAATGACAGAAATTAGAAAATAATGACAGTAGTCGATCACTTAGAAAGATTAAGTCACCTAATTTACTGACCGTTTATTCTATTCCCACCTTAACAGGGGGAGAAAAAAAAGAGGGAAAAAAGAGAAATTTCCAACCTTTAACGCCTCAAAGTTATCAATACGAATGAAATTAATCCTATACATGTCTTCTTATTATTAATGTAAACTATAATTCATGAAGCAAAAGAAATGTTTTTGGAGAAAGCGACAACAAGTATAAGGAAGGTTAGTATTGTATATTCTACACTATTTTGCACATTGAGAATATCAACATTTCACAATTTCGAATGCAGATGGGAAAAATTTCTCTCTCTCACACACACACAAACACACACACACACACACACACACACACACACACACACACACACACACACATATATATATATATATATATATATATATATATATATATATATATATATATATATATATATATATATATATATATATATATATATATATATATATATATATATATACATATTTGCACATACATGTATAATATTTTATATTACGATAAGTAACCGACCTTTAGCTAAATATATAATCATCCTTCATTGGGCAAGAATGATAAGGAATAACCTACTCCTCCTAACTGCATTAATATATATCAACGGTTCCTGTTTCCCGGAGGCAAACTGGCCCTTCCGAAACTTGGTACTAATAGAATCATTTGAGTGTTGGCTTTTTGTTACTTGTGTTACAGAAAAGATGATGTGGAATGATACTACTTGGAAAAATGAATATGCGAAGTCATTTGAACAAATTAAAGACCGTATTATCTCTCTCTCTCTCTCTCTCTCTCTCTCTCTCTCTCTCTCTCTCTCTCTCTCTCTCTCTCTCTCTCTCTCTCTCTCTCTCCTTCAAAGTAAAATTTTAAATTTTACGGGTGGTCTCAAAATCTCTAACATGCTTATCTAACTACAATAATCATTGACTATCACAACCTGAAAGAAATGTTTTCAAAATTAATCACTATAACTGTAAAATAGATTTCAGATCTAGACAAAACGTTGTGGTTTCAGATCAGTCGTTCTTTTTAACTTTTCTATCATGGCCTAATTAGAAAAACTTTCTATACTCTACATTGTTTAGGCATGAAATATATTATAAACCTGAATCAATTCCCTTAAGATTAATCATTCTATTAAATATATCTATCATTGTTTCAGTCTCATAAAACTCTTATTTTCATAATCACATTGAAAATATAAAAGTTCATATAGCACTGCACTGAATCGCTTCTACAATAACGATACTTTTTCTTAAATAGACGGTTCAAGTTGAAGTGTTGAACTCTTTATTCAGTTAATGCACTAACGTAATTATTGTGAAAATTTCCCATCTCTTCCTTGCTTTTATAATCAACATTACAATTTAATTCCTAATTGTATTAGCTCTATTTTTAGCATCTTATCACAGGCGGCTTTTTTTTTTTTACTTGTCAACACATTCATATTAAGTAATTAATTCTTTCTGAATTACCCATATGATGGATCAAATAATTAAAATTCTTATTGAATTACCAATGTTAAGAGTCAAATAATTAAATTCTTTTTGAATTACCCTAGTGACAAATCTTGCAATTTTTGCTATCCAGATTCATTTGTACTTTTTCATTAAAACTAAGAAGTTAATCAATGTCATTTTTGAACTCTTATACATCCCTTTGTATATCTGACAAAAAAATTGAATAGTTAAGTATCATCGTTAAGTATAGAAACTTCACATATTATTTATTCCTCCAAATAATATATAGTTTTGGATCAGGAACTCGTTACTTAATTACAGAACCCTACAGAAAAATAGTTTTAACCATCTGTCACACAATCATGTTTATTTTTTACATTATAAACCATTCTTGTTAAACTACACTGAAAATCATTCTCATTAGACCAACATCAGGTGCTTTAGTAAATAATGTGTTGAAATCTCTATTAATACTATTAACTTGTTCTCCATTACCAAAACAATCGGAAATATTAGTTTACTTCATGAAATTCTAACAGTTTTTCTGTAAAGATCTACCTTTCTTAAAACCCAGATTGAGAGTTACGTAATATTTCATTAGTTAAATGTATCTCTATTCTCATTTTCCGCTTTTTTTCCAAAACTATCGTTATTTTTTATATTTATTAAATTAACACAGGTCTATAATTCCCCAAATCACCTTTATTGCATTTTTATACATAAAATATAGAATGCTATTTCAGTTCCATAATAATCCATAAATTTATTGGAGTCAAAATGATCAAGTACACTTTTAGTGTGTTATTATCAATTATCATCAAGGTTATAAGTTATTTAAGGTTAAGGTTAAGTTAAGGTTAAGTTAAGGTTAAGTTATCTGAAGCAATCAACAAGTTATCAATTACCATCTCTACCTTTTGTACGTAATAAAATTATTGACCAAATCTACTTCTGAATTAATCATGTCACTATTGATTTTAATTAAAAAAGACCAATGTTTATACGCTTTTGGTAGAAAATCTTGTGAAAGAAAGGAAAAAAGTAAGCCAACGGACTGAGTCACTCTTAACTCTCTCTTATAAGATTTTAAGTCATTTGTCCCCTATCGTGGTTCCTTTGAATTTTAGTTAAACCTTTTTTTTTGTTTCTTTACTCTGCAAATTAGTTTTTCGGCTTTTATCTTAAATACCCTTAACCCTGAATCATTCTGATATATAGTTTCTAAAGTTAACCTAAATCTTTAACACATTTGAATCGGTGTTGATTTTTCAATTTCAGATTCTAGTCAGAATCTTCAATTAATGTTTTGAATTTATCATGATTTTCACCTTTCAAATTTAAAACTTTTACTTTATCTACTAATGCTGTTTTATAAGTAACGTCTAATTATAATATGATCACAGTTTCTTAAGTTTTACTCAATTCTAACGTTACCAACCAATGTTTATTCACTAGCCATTATTAAATCTAATAAGGCAGAATTTCTTGAGATTTCATTAAAGAAAATGAACTAAAAATCTCTTTAATAACCGGCAATAAATAATTATCTATCCCCATCACCATCATCTGACGTCTTCCAATCAATACCAGGGAGTTAATATCATCTTTTATAACTATGGCTACTTCCTTATCAATGCATGCTACCCTGATCTCGTTCATCTTTTTTACATATAATTGCAGACTAACATGCGTTCTATAAATTGCCTTTATTCTGTGAAATTTGTTAGGTATAAAAATATTGACTCATAAAGAAATAATTAATCTTTGAATTTACTTTAAATTCACACCGCTGCACAGATTGAATATTTTTGAATATGAAATACAAAACATCCACCCCTCCTTACAATGTCCTGTTATAGATAGAAAGCATTCCCATATACATAAATATCAAATGTTTCTAGTGAATCCTGGGTCCACACCACATTTTCGAACACACCTTTGTAGCAAATTTTAAATCCTAATTTTCTTATGACACAAACTCATTCTATTAGTATAAAACATTTGATATCTGATTTATAATACTTATGGTCTAAAGATCTAACCTATACGTTTTATTGTTTCAAAACTCTAGTTTGTAGAAAAATTTTCTCTCTCATACCAATCATTTCTTTGCTTCTTGCAATGCGATTACTGAACACTGCAACACCAATATATCTCAGATGGACTCATCCTTTGCAAATAGATCCTGGTTTCAAAAACTTCTTAAAAGTTTAAGAAACCTATATTTTATAAAAGGCAAAGTTTTCTAAGTTTATTGATAACACATATTTTCCTACTAACCCATTCAGCTCAATACCTACTCTTTGAATTCATGTACTACCTTCTCATACTTACATTCAGTCTCTGAACTACTCTTATATTCATCTAAAAGCTTCACTTACCCGTTGTTTTTATGTGATATGTTTCTTTATGGGCATCAGGATGGGCCTAAGAAGATAAAAAACGTATATTTTCTCGGCATCTCATTGACCACCATAACATCTGGGTTACAATCCCTCATTAGCTTTCCACAATTTTGTAGAAAATTCGTCTCATTATGTAACTGAAATTCATTATCTAGTAATTGTTTCTCTCCTTTCCACCAGGAACACAGTCAAGCCTATCGTGGCAACCAATTGTTAAGTGTCGCTAATAATTCAATTGCCTTTTACTATTTCTATCAGACTTCTACTCGCACTTTTAGAGAACTTTTACTATATATACTTTCCAATTATCAATTTTCCATTTAGGGGAGTTACTAAGCAAGAACTCCCTGGGAAAATTGTTGCACTTTCATTCTTTCAAGCATTCCATTATTCGCGGTTTAACCAACAACATATTCAACTTGCCACCTAGCTATTCAAGTATTCATTACCACTGTTATAAGATTTCACTGTTTCTCTCAGAGTACGCACAGCACAATCCTCAACAGGTTTAAAAGTCATTTTTTTTATCAATCCCACAATTATAATGCTGGACACGCTTTGTTTACATTTTATAAATTTCAATAAATTCACTGTCATTTCATTCTTAAATATAAACTAATTTTCCAGATAAGAAATAAATAAAAATGGAAATTACCTAAAAATTAACAATATCGTTTTTAGATATATAAATATGCGTTCTTAGGCATAGACCTATAAACCACCAATCAAACTGAAATAAAATTTAAAATATTAATTATAATAGGGGGGAAAAAAAACTAGGGCATTAAATTGAAAATAAAAATAGCCCAAGTAAGTAGGATAAAAATATTGAGATTGAAGATGAAGTCCTACCCTGGCATATGGCTGTCAGTAGGAGTAAAATCATACTATAAAATTTATTTATGCAAAATAAAATTTAATTAACCAAAAATAAATAAATAAATAAAACTATTACTAAATATAACTTTGACTACTTTACCGGATAGTTTACGAGAAAAAACTACTAATACAGTACATAAATTTCAATATTAATAAATCGTAATAATACACTGCAAAAATTGTCCTAACGAATCGTTGGGACAAGTGGCAAAAATGAAAAGTGTCACAGCAAATTTTTTCAGTTATTTTCTTATTAAAAAATAAACCGGTGAAGCGACTTTCTTATACCTAACCTGTCTTTTGTCTATTGAAAATTTTACTGTGACATTTTTGCCACTTGTCCCAACGATTCGCATAGGACAATTTTTGCAGTATACAAATAAAAAGTCACAAAAGCTCACATGACATGTATTCATTATAATACAATTTTTTAAAGTATTTAATTTTTAAAAATATGTATGAGAATATATTGTTACATTAGAAGCATAATACATATACGAAGAATATAAAATTTAAGAAAATTATTTCAACTATAAAAATAAGACTATTTTTTTTAATAAAAATATATAAATTTACGATTTTTAATGAGCCAGGAAATAATTAAATTAATTTAATTCTACAGAATTACTTTTAATTAAATATATTATTATTATTATTATTATTATTATTATTATTATTATTATTATTATTATTATTATTATTGTTATTATTATTATTATTATTATTATTATTATTATTATTATTATTATTATTATTTTATATAATTTTTCGTTTTATATTAATATGTTCATGGTCTATAGTAATTACTAAAAATATACTAATTGATAATTATAATTTTAATTAAGAAATTTTCATCTTTTACAATTAAATTTAACATAATTAAAAATTAACGAATTCTTATCTAGTTTATAATTTGATTTACTTTTTATTCTTTAAGGAAAGAAAAATTAGGGCAATTTAATATTATTATTATTATTATTATTATTATTATTATTATTATTATTATTATTATTATTATTATTATTATTATTATTATTATTATAATTATTATTATTATTATCATCATTATTATTATTATTATTATTATTATTATTATTATTATTATTATTATTATATATATTATTATATATTATTATCATTATTATTATTATTATTATTATTATTATTATTATTATTATTATTATTATTATTATTATTATTATTATTATTATTATTATTATTATTATTATTATTATTATTATTATTAAACAAACTTCGTCAGTGTTATTAAACATTTAATTTCATCACGTTTTATAATAAATAAACATGAATAATATAATATTATAAAATATAATAATAATATAATAAAATAATATAATAATAATAATAATAATAATAATAATAATAATAATAATAATAAAATAATATAATAATAATAATAATAATATAATAAAATATAATAAAAATAAAATAATAATAATAAATAATAAAAATGAATAATATAATATATAACATTAATACATAAAAGGTAAATGCAATAATCATTTTCAAAATGTTTTTAACAGTATAAGCATTAATTAAAAATTATACACCTATATATATATATATATATATATATATATATATATATATATATATATATATATATATATATATATATATATATATATATATATATATATATATATATATATATATATATATATATATATATATATATATATATATATATATATATATATATATATATATATATATATATATATATATATATATATATATATATATATATATATATATATATATATATATATATATATATATATATATATATATATATATATATATATATATATATATATATATATATATATATATATATATATATATATATATATATATATATATATATATATATATATATATATATATATATATATATATATATATATATATATATATATATATATATATATATATATATATATATATATATATATATATATATATATATATATATATATATATATATATATATATATATATATATATATATATATATATATATATATATATATATATATATATATATATATATATATATATATATATATATATATATATATATATATATATATATATATATATATATATATATATATATATATATATATATATATATATATATATATATATATATATATATATATATATATATATATATATATATATATATATATATATATATATATATATATACGTGAAGAGTAAGGAAGAATTAATTAAGTTACTGTTTTACGTTAAAATTATTAAGTAATTAATTATTAATAGATAGATAAAATCTTTCATAATTAAATAAATGGTGAATCATACTCCTAGTTTATAATTTTAAACATTTACAACATCTTTTAACGGAGTTACACACTAATCCAATTTGGATCAAATCCCATATAAATATAAGGAATTAGTCTTTTCTTTTTATAAGGAATTAAAACCTTTTTACATTTTGTTAGGTATCTTTGAAGTAGAACTTGAATTAAAAAACCTTTTTGAAACCTTTCTAAAAGTTTTTCTCAAAAGGGTCATAAATGTTTTTCTAATATCTTGACTGAACAAAAAGTACAACACGAAGTTTAAGCCAAAATTCAGAAATTCCAGATTATTGGCTATTGCTCTGAATATTTGATAAGGGAGGCTCGTTCTTTTGTTTTCTGTGTTGGTGAGTGACAAAATGGCGGTCGGAATGTTTGTGATGAAGAAGGCGATGATAATTACCACTAGAAGAAGTATTAATCTTCGCTCCATATCTAAACGTCTTGCGCTCATTGCTTTCCGGCTTATCTTACCAGGGTTTCTAGAACCTACATATATTATATATATATATATATATATATATATATATATATATATATATATATATATATATATATATATATATATATATATATATATATATATATATATATATATATATATATATAGCAAGTATACATGGGTGAGTGGGGTGAATGGGGAGAAGAGACTGTTGGATTTCGTATGTGTGAGATAGAAAGAAAAGAGTAGATTATTAGATGTTAATATTTAAGAGGAGCAGCCATGGTTATATATGATTATTACTTAGTACTGTCAAGGGTCAATGTTAAAGGGGGTTGGGAGAAAGTAAAATTGAGATAAGAGGATGGTGTAGGTGGTACGGGTAGAAAGGCTGGAAGAAGAAGAGAATAAAGGTGGCAACATAAGAGGAATAAAGAGAGAAGTGGAGAGAGATAATGAGGAGCGAGGTGGAAGTTGAAGAAGAGAAATGGAGTAAACTGAAGATAGCTTTAGTGGAGGTTGCGTGAAGGGTGTGTAGGGTGAAGAAAATAGGGAATGGAAGGCAAAAAGAGAGTGAATGGTGGAATGAAGATTGGAGAATATGGTGAAAAGAATGAAGGACGCCTTTAACAAATATCTGGGTGCAAAGGAGGCTATGGATTGGGAGGAGTATAGGGAGAGGTGTAGAAAGGTGAAAAGAGAGGTCAAGAGAGCAAAAAAGAAGAGTAGAAGAGAAGTGGGGCAGAAAGTTAGCAAAAAAATTTAAGGAAAGGAATAAAATGTTTTGGGAATAGGTAAATAGGGTGAGGAAAGGAGAGGAAGAGAGGGGAGAGGGAGTGAAAGGGGAAGATGGAAAAATATTTCAGGGAGAGAAGGAAGTTGAAGAGAGATGGAAAATGTACTTTAGTGAAAGAAGGGAGAGAGAGATTGGTAATAGGGGAGAGGCAGAAAATGATGGGGAGGTAGTTAGCGAGGAAGAGGAGAGAAATATTAGTAAAGAGGTGATGGAAGTAGCGGTGAGAAAGGTAAAGAAAGGAAAATCGGCAGGAATGTATGGTATATATGGAGGGATATTAGAGGATGGGCCTATAGAGTAGATTTACTTGTTGGTGAGAATGTTTAATGTGTGTTGGAGAGAAGAGAGAGTGCCTCAGGAATGGCAGGACTTCTGCATTGTACCCATATACAAAGAAAAGGTGATAAGATGGTTTGTAAAAATTATAGGGGGAATAGTATGCTGAGCGTGATAGGAAAGATATATTAAGAAAGAAAGTGTTAGTGACGAGAATTAAAGAATTGACAAGTGAGGGAATGGGTGAGAAACAAGGGGTTTTTAGGGAGGGTAGGGGATGTGTGGACCAAGTATTCACATTGAGATTGATTATCGAGAAATTGCGTGAAAAAAATAAAATGGGGTATGTATGTTTTCTGGATTTAGAAAAAGCGTTCGATAGAGTATGCATGAGGAAGTTGTTCGAAATACTAATGGAAAGGGTTGAAAGGGAAATTACTGAAGGGGATCATAGCTTTTTATGCGATTGTAAATCAAGAGTGAGGGTGAAGAGGGAACTTTTGAATTGGTTGAGCATAGGAGTGAGATTGAGACAGAGGTGTGTAATGTTGCCATGATTATTTAATCTATTTATGGATGGTGTAGTTAGTGAAATGGAGAGAGAAGGGAAGGGTATTAGGTTGAGAAATATGGAGGGTGAATTGGATGTGAACGTTTTACTTTTTGCAGATGATTCGGTGTTAGTGGCAGAATCTGGAGAAAAGTTGAGAATACTGGTGAGAGAGTTTGAGAGGAAATGTGCAAACATGAGATTGAAAGTCATTCCAGCGAAGAGTAAAGTTATGAGGATTGGAGGTGGGATGAGATGTGGAGGGAGTAATGGGAGGATATAGAAGTGGAGAGAAAGAAACTTAGGAGGTTGATAAATTCTAATATCTAGGAATGTTGGTGGAAGGTAAGGGGGATGGAAAAATTAAGAAAGAAGAGTGTGGTAGTGGGAATGAAAGTGTTGGGGGGCCCTAAGAGAAGCATGGAAGAAAGGAAAAATTTCGAAAGAAATAAAGATAACGAAGTTTGAATGCATGTATTTTCTTCCGTAATGTATAGGTGTGAAACATGGATGATAAATTCTCTTGAAGGAAAAGTTTGAATGTCTTTGAAATGAAAAGTTTTAGAGCGATATATAAATTGAGAAGGATTGATTGGATTAGAAATGAAAGAG
>SEYY01007443.1:25000-34603 GCA_009176605.1 Armadillidium nasatum
ATCCATTCTTACAGGAGTAACCAAAGTCAAACAAATCCAACATAGACAGAACAACTGTTCTTTTGCGACGAAATTAGCAATAAGACAGAGGAAAGTTTTCCGTACGTCAGGATTCGAAACCATTGACAACAGCGCCGTCTTTTGACAATCTACAAAAGGCTCTACTGCTGAGTTAAGCCGCCTCCCCGAAACATAATGCATAATAGAACAGATTTCAAGCTCTTTTGCTTCGTATCACTGTAGCAACTCGGTACCTATTAGAATCCATAAGAGGGCTCTAGAAACCCCTGCTAGGGCTACATGAATCTTGCTGGGGAGCTCCTGGGTTACAGGAGAAACCAACCAAAGTCAAGCAACGCCAACATGGGAAAAACAATTTTTGCGAAGAAATTAGCAAATATATATAGAGAAAAATTTCCACACGCCAAGATTCGAAACTTTTGACAACAGCGTCGACTTTAGACAATGTTCAGAATCTCTACCACTGAGCTGTGCTACGAAGAAGGCATAGATCAGTGGTAGAGCGTTCTATGCATTGTCTAAAGCGATGCCGTTTTCATTGGTTTCGAATCTTGGCGTACGGAAAAATTTTCTGTCATATATATATATATATATATATATATATATATATATATATATATATATATATATATATATATATATATATATATATATATATATATATATATATATATATATATATATATATATATATATATAGGAATGGGCCATAAGTAACTAAAATAGGGAAAAAAAAAGTGGCTTACGAAAAGCGTTTTATTCCTATACTTTCCATATATTTGCTATTGTTTTAAAACAATCCTGAATACTTATCCGCTACTGTTGATGAACACGCATTAGTAAAACTGGATTAATGCTTGAAATGGCTTTTTAAATACATTCCTCAAGATGATTTATGTTTTTGCATCTTTTTACAAGATACACGAGGCACAAAGAAAAAAACTCAAGGGGAGGGAGATCTGTGGTTGTGAGAGGCCACTCCACATGACCATGCTGACCAGTTCAAGAATCTGGAAACTTCTGATTCAGTCACTGGCACACGTGAAAACCACGATGAGATGAAGCCCCATCTTGCTGGAATTAAACTGGAGATTTGTTGTTCTCGTTTAGAAGGGATGAAAAATGGGTTCTTGCAGCACTTGGAATTACTTTTCTGTATTATGATTACCTGTGATTACAAATGGTCTAATAATCCTGTCACCCCATATCCCAGTTCACACCATAAATTTACCAGCACCTTGCACCTTGGTCGGACTTATTTAGTGGGAGCTAGTATTATTCCAGTATCATATGTTTTGACGATTAACCTCTCCGTTGAAGTAAAAATGTGCTTCATTGGTAAAAAAGATTTTAATTGAATTGTTTGCATCCTTGTTCAATTTGATGATTGCCCATTTGCGCCACCCGTTTATCGGGGTAGTCTTCACACAGATGCTGCACCATATGCAATTTATAAGAATGCCATCAGTCTGCTTTCAAAATTAGACTGATACGCGATCTACTGATACCCCTTTCAGCTTGTAATTTCGGGAATCGGTGTAAGGGCTGAAACTATCTTACCCGTTGTGCCTTCGTCAGTGGTTCTAAGTCTTGGACCATCACTTCTCTGTTGATTTGCAAAACTTCCAGTCTTTTTGAAATTTTTTAATAAGCTTTTCCACAGTGTCGTGTGTAATGTTCATTCCATATTTTCCGTTTAAATTCAGTTGCAACCTTGCGACTCTTTCCTGACTCGACCATAAATATAATTTCAATTCGTTACTCTTTCGTCACACGTATCTTATAAAGTTCCTCTGAAAAAATAAATCATGGTACAATCTTTTACATAGTATACTTATGACTCACCATATATATATATATATATATATATATATATATATATATATATATATATATATATATATATATATATATATATATATATATATATATATATATATATATATATATATATATATATATATATCTTTTATTATTATCTTTACATGGAACACGTTTTCAAATTAAGGAATAATTAGTTTTAAAGAGATTCTTGAAAAGTTTTGAAAATTAGAAAATTAGAAAATTAGAAATTGTTGAATTAGTATTCTACCTCTTCTTTTATTTAACAGAACGTACTACTGGCGCATCCTAATTTTATGTATATATATATATATATATATATATATATATATATATATATATATATATATATATATATATATATATATATATATATATATATATATATATATATATATATATATATATATATAGGTTTGGGTGGGCTTTGGTGGGTGCTCTCCAGTGCCTCACTTCATTGAGTGCTTTATAGGTCACACGTTGAGTGCTTTTCGGAATGTCCAATAGGTAATTCTTTCTTAGCACACAACATTCATCTCAATTTACATATTTCTAAACACTTTATCTTTAAACAATTTTATAAAAAACTTGGATGTAAATCAAATTGACTATGTGGGTCGCGAGGTCAGCTTCCCAATCCACAACTATTATATCTTGGAAGTTGAGAGTTATCTATCTCTATGTGGTGGATGGGGACATTTTTGTTGGTTTTAATTAAGCTGTCGACTTGTTGGGGCAATAGTTCTAATTTTCTATTCATTTTTCCAACATTTTCTACTACATTTATTCCAATTTTCTCATTCCTGCATGAATGAATATCATCTTTCTTCTAAACTTTACATGTCTTTTTTAACAGAAAACAAGTCGTTTAGAGTCCCGACCTCAGTCCATACTTTGCTACCTTCCACCTTCCACCTTCTTGTCCTAAATTATCATTAAATTGCTAATGTACATGTGTGAGCAATGATATTGTCTGTTCTGATGTTGCTAAGTTAGTTTCTTCCGAACATTCTACTTTATGACTTCGTCTCCATAACCAGTCAATGAGTAAATTTGCATGTTCTGTTTATTTATGACACTACTTCCACTATAAATCTTTTGATTTCCTGAATTCCAAGATTGAGAACACTCTCGCCTCTCTCGGTTTCAATATTAATCATTTCTAATAGCTTTCTCTAGTTTCTGAAATTCTATTAAATTTCACTATTAATTTTCTATTCACAACAGCTCTCAGCAGATAGTGCGGACGTTAAACATATCTCAGATCGTCATGAAGATGATCCTAAGATTTCAGACCTTAGGGCAGTCCATAATTGCATAAGGAAAATTTAGGCCTTTATATTAATAAATTAATTATATAACTCCCCATCCTCTCTTCCTTAAAACGTGCCTGTCAACGCAATTCCAAACCCCTCATTGATAGTGACGTATCGTTTCTCACAAACACCTTCTTTCACTTATAATACGTGTACATAAAATAAGTGTTTTCAAAAATGGTTTGGTACATTGTGCCAAATTGCGTTCTAAAAGCTGGAAAAAATATTTATATAAAATGGAGATCATTTCATAAAAAGCTATTTTGAATAAAAAAAATAAAAATTTGAGAGGGAATTAATTGAACTTTATTGGCAATAATAATAATAATAATAATAATAATAATAATAATAATAATAATAATAATAATAATAATAATAATAATAATAAATAATAATAATAATAATAATAATAATAAGAAAAAAATTCCTTTTAAAGAGTAATGTAAGGCCATAAATGAAATCCGTTCCCCTCTTAATCACACCATAGCACTATCAAAGGCTCCTGTCCCTCCTTCCAGCGATATATCATTTTTGAATAGAAATTTCCTTTAATTCCAAATCATCTCTATATAATTTTAAACTATTAAAAATTTCCTTTGTCTGCGTTCTCGTGAATACGAAGCTTTAAAACAGATCAGGAAATTATTATCCACAATTTTAGTGGCAAGAAATACACAGATACTTACAGGCATTCACATATATGTAAATATCTACATCTACACACACACACACACACACACACACACACACATATATATATATATATATATATATATATATATATAATATATATATATATATATTATATATATATATATATATATATATATATATTTCCTATTCACCTTTCCCACTCTCGTGGGGTGGTGCTTGCCATAATTCCCTCACAAATATACTCACCCTTACCTCTCATCCCCCCTCACTCACCACCTCCCATCCATCTCACTCTGTCCTCCACAACTTTACTACTCCCTTCCAAACTCAAATCCCTTTGTCCCAACATTTCTCTTACCCCATCCTTCCATCTCCACTTTGGTCATCCTCTACCTCTTCCCCCTCCACCTCGAATCTAAGTTCCTTGACCACCATCCTGTTTTTATTTATTCTACATACATGTCCAAACCATCCTTGTACACCCTTCTTTGCTCTATGCACATCCCCTCCTTATCCAACACATCTTTTATTTCCATTTCTAATCCTATCTACCCTTCTCACATCACATATCGTTCTCAATCCCTTCATCTCAAACGCATTCAAACTTTTCCTCGCCTGAGCATTTACCATCCAAGTTTCACACCCATACATTACAGACGGCAAACACATACACTCAAACATTTTAACCTTTATTTCTTTCATTCTCCTTAGACCCCCCCCCATCACTTTCAATCTCTCTACCATTCTATTCTTTATTTCCTTTCCCGTCCCCCTTTGCCTTCCACCAACATTCCCAGATATTTAACCTCCTTTTCCTCCTCAAAGTTCTATCCTCTCACTTCAACACCCCATCATTCCACCCTCCTCACCTCATAACTTTACATATTGCTGGATTTTCATTCAGTCCCAAGTTCTCACAAGTCCCCACAAACTCCCTCTCACTAACATTCTCAGCTTTTCCCAAGACTCTGCCACAACACCGCATCATCTGCAAAAAAGCAAAACACTTATCTCCCATTCTCCCTCCACACTTCTTGACCTTATACCCTTCCTTTCCCTCTCCATTCCCTTAATTACACCATCCATCAAAAGATTAAATAACCGGGGCAGCATTACGCACCCCTGTTTCAATCCCACTCCTACATTAAACGAATCCGTGAGTTCCTTCTTCACCCTCACCTTCACCCTTACCCTCACCCTAGATCTACAATTCACATAGAAGGCCTTGATCCCTTTCAGTAATATCCCCTTACCCCCTTTTCATTAATGTTTCAAACAACTTCTCCTACATATCCTATCATATGCTTTTACAAATCCATGAAACATACATATCCCACTTTATTTTTTTCACGCAATTTCTCATTAATCATTCTCAGTGTGAACACCTGGTCCACACATCCCGTACCCTCCCAAAAACCCCTTATTCTTCACCCACCCTCCTGTCTTGTCAAGTCTTTCATTCATTATTACTAACATCCCTCCCATAATTCTTCCCTAATCCACACTCAACAGATTCCTACCCTATAATTCTTACACACCATCTTATCTCCTTTTCCTTTTATATATAGGTACAATACAGGAGTCCCTGGCCACTACTAAGGTATTCTTTCTTCTACCCGACACACATTAAACATTCTAACCAAACAGTCAACTATCTCTGCAGGTCCCTTCCTTATCATCTCTCCATATATACCCTCAGTTCCTGCCGATTTTTTTCTTTATCTTTCTTATCACAAGCCTCCACCTCCTTCTTACTAATATTTTCCTTCCCATCCTCAAAAACATCTTTCTCATTATTCCCCACCTTTCCTCTTTCACTTATCTCTCTCACCAGTTCAACAATTCATTAAAGAACATTTTCCATCTCTCTCCTACTTCTTCCTCACCCTTGTAATATCTCTTCAACTTTCCCCATCACTCCCTCTCCCGTTCTTCTCCCTTCTCCTCTCCTTACATTATTTACCTCCTTCCAAAACATTTTATTTCTGTCCTTAAAATTTTCTATTTTACTTTCTACCCCATTCCCTCTTCCACACTCCTTCATTTTGCCCTTTTTAACTTCCCTCTTCCCCTCTCTACAACTCTCCCTATATTCCTCCAAATCCAAGCCTTCCTTTATACCCAAATACCTGTTAAAGGCATCATTCTTTCTTTTCACCATATTCCCCAGCTCTTCGTTCCATCCACTCACTCTCTTTCCGTTTTGCTATTCTCCTATTTTCTTCACCCTTCTCACATCACATATAGTTCTCAAACCCTTCATATATATATATATATATATATATATATATATATATATATATATATATATATATATATATATATATATATATATATATATATATATATATATATATATATATATATATATATATATATATATATATATATATATATATATATATATATATATATATATATATATATATATATATATATATATATAATATATATATATATATATATATATATATATATATATATATATATATATATATATATATATATATATATATATATATATATATATATATATATATATATATATATATATATATATATATATATATATATATATATATATATATATATATATATATATATATATATATATATATATATATATATATATATATATATATATATATATATATATATATATAGTTTGTTGTAGATTTTTTTTGTAAGTGCCGTGCGTGTGTGTGCAATAAAGTGCAATAAAGGAAAAAAGTTTATAATAAAATCCAAACCTTTGAATAAACTATTTTCCAAGAATGTATTTGATATGAATTATTTTTGATCAGATTGGAAAAGTTTTGAGAAAGTAATAAATTTGATATTTTCTCAGATTTAAATTTCCTTCTAATGTGAATAAGATTTAATAAGAAATTATATTAACCAATTGCTCAGTGAGTTACCTAACCTAACCTTTAAATCATTTTTTTTGGGGGGTGAGCTCAGTTTCCAGCATGTTTCACAGATTTCACCGAGATGCAGCAGAGAGAGAGAGAGAGAGAGAGAGAGAGAGAGAGAGAGAGAGAGAGAGAGAGAGAGAGAGAGAGAGAGAGAGAGAGAGAGAGAGAGAGAGAGAGAGAGAGAGAGAGAGAGAGAGAGAGAGAGAGAGAGAGAGAGAGAGAGAGAGAGAGAGAGAGAGAGAGAGAGAGAGAGAGAGAGAGAGAGAGAGAGAGAGAGAGAGAGAGAGAGAGACAGACAGACAGACAAGACAGACAGACAGAGAGAAAGGAGGATAACCTGGTCATGGCTGAAAATGAATTTTATGTGCTTTTTAAATCCAACATTGGCCCCTCTAATTCCCATGAGCCTCCCCCTTCATTTCGTCCCTAAACTAGTAATTTTTTATGTTTTAATGCTGTGATTAATCCAGAACGTGATCCCTAACCTTTATTTCACAGAATTTCTTCAAGGCTTCTTGGTATTTCAGTCTTCAGTAAAGTGGATTGTCTCTGGACATTAAGAAAACTACCTCCATCACTATTTTCGCCGTTTTGAGTTGATCTTTACCCCTTTTGGACTTCGTAATGCTGGGTCCACCTTTCAACGTATAGTTACTCTATCTTTCGTATTATTACTTTTGTCTTCGTTTACATAGAAGACCTTATCTTATCTTCTTCAAAAGAAGAAAACGCTTCTCCTTTTCGTTAGGGTCTTCAACTTGATGAGAACTATCATGCTTGTAACTTGGCAAATGTCTGTTCTTCCTGATCTTTCTGAACTTCATAGGCGTTAATGTTTCCCCAGTGGGTCTTCTATTCCTGCAGTAATGCAGACAGAAATTTCTTCTTATCCTCGCACTTGCTATTGTTTCCCTATCTCGATTTTCGAGTATGGTCACATACTGACTCATCCTCGATTTGCTCATATTATTTGCTTTCTGACTGATCTTATTAAGGTCTGTCATACCAACAAGTCTTCTTTTGAACTGACGGAACTATTAGTACTTTTCCTGAGATCAATCTGTTATTTCTTCCTCTTCTGCCTTTCTTTTCGCCAGCTCTGATGCGACGAACTTACGATTGGTCACTAATTCATCATCAATCAACAAGGTAGAGGAGCTATTCTATATCAGATGGTGGACGATACTCCGGCATCATCTGACTTTTTCAATAATAGCTTCCCTAATCTAAAGCAGATATTCATCTTTCGAAAGTAAACTATGCTTGGTTTCGATCCATTCTTAGAGATTAGCAATATCACTTTGTGTACCTCTTATCGCTGCCTTTTACAGCAGGACTCTAGCTAAGCGCAATCATCGGCAACGTCATTTATCACTCTTGACTGAGTTTGTCTTCTATGGTTTGTCAAATGTTGAGATAATGTAGTTGTTGACGCGCTCTCGTGATTTGTCTCTTTCCATTCATCAAGCTGACTTTCTTCCGTTGTTCACCTTCATGAAACTAACCTTTTATGTCATTTAATATTTGTGTATTGTGATATTTTTGCACATCATCCATGTCCTTTTGTGCCTGCTCCCATTAGGAGAAAGGCAGTTCTTTGACGACCTTAATGGAATGTCCTATCCTGGGACAAAAAAATTCTTTCAATTGATGAACGGACGTTTTTATGACCCAATTTGGATAGGAATATCCACTCATGGGTTCAGGAGTACCATCAGAGCCAGATTTTGAAAATGCAAGGAAATCCCATAGTAATATATATATATATATATATATATATATATATATATATATATATATATATATATATATATATATATATATATATATATATATATATATATATATATATATATATATATATATATATAGGATAGGACAGAAGAGATTAAAAGTTGAAAGAAAGTTTTCTGCGACTAATTTTAAGATTGCAGCTTTTAGATTTGAACTTATTTGGAGAATTAAAAATAAAACGAGAATAAAAAAAGGTTGCTGGGGGCAATGAGTATAAAATTTTTATATTGTTGAAATTATACTTTTTATATTCCGTATTATTATTCCATTCTATTTTTAAAAAAATTAATTTAAATAATTGTGTTATTTCATTCATGTAAAAAAAATATTAAATTGAGCGTTTCAAATTGCGGAGATTTTTTTTTTTTTTTTATGGAAATTATTTCAGTAATTGATAAAATATAAAAAAATATTTACGAGAAGAAAAGGACAATGCTGAAGCCATGTTCAATAGAATAATCCTTTTTAAATCTAAAGTTTATACAAACTATTAAATTTTTCATTCATTAATTAACGACTAACAAAATATTGACGAAAATCCTTCAGGCTGCACCAGGTTATTGAGTAAAAAATTAAATATATATTTTTAATCCGATTTGTTATTTAACTCCATGTATTATTTTTCTATGGAATAATTTTTTAATAAGGTTTATTCTCTTACTCAGTATTTAAAAGATTTTAATACAATAAGATTTATTTAATATTTAATAATAATGTCAGAATGAGAGAAGTTGATCTAGCTATTATTTTACATAATGGAAAACATATGAATTTGTTATGGGATATCTTTTTATTATTTGTTATTATGTGCATATATATATATATATATATATATATATATATATATATATATATATATATATATATATATATATATATATATATATATATATATATATATATATATATATATATATATATATATATATATATATATATATATATATATATATATATATATATATATATATATATATATATATATATATATATATATATATATATATATATATATATATATATATATATATATATATATATATATATATATATATATATAT
>SEYY01007444.1:0-16203 GCA_009176605.1 Armadillidium nasatum
AGTCTTTAACGTTCATAAGGCGCTACTTCCTAAAAGAACTTTTTTAAGGAAACATACCTAAAAGTTATACTTTAAATTTGGCTTGAAGCTCATTTTAATATTCGGTGAGTAACTTTAGATTTTTTTGTTTATAATTACTATTTTCTTTAGGCTAATATATCTTAGTTTGGTTATGTTGCTTTAAATTTAGGACAAACAGTCACAATACTGTTTAAAATAAGATCTGGATTTCTATAAAAAGTAAATCCGCATAATAAATATTCGAAAACAAATGGCAATCGGACTGCACGAAGCTGATAAATGTTCGAAAATAAATGATAATCGGATGAGAAGATATGATTAATTGTGCTTACTGCTAATGTGTCAGTGTATTATGACAGTAATTACTTGTTCATTTTCGAGTTTGTACCATTAAAGTGTTACAAAATGCCAAACACCTATTCCCATCGGGAATATGCAAATATGCTGTTTGTGTATGGGTTTACAATGGGAGTGCTACAGCTACTGCTGAAAATATCTTCAATCGTTTCCCCATCACAGACATCCTAATAAAAAAACTATTTATCAGAGTTTTCAACAAACTGTGCTAGATCGGAACACTTCCTAGTGCTAATAAACATCCGAACGAGCTACTCTCCAAGATTTAGAAGTAGAAAATATTATGGATCTAGTAGGAGAAGATCCAACGACCAGCTCACGTAGAATTGCTGCTCAATTGAACATTCCACAAAGAAGAGTAATAAACACTCGACGAGCAAGGCTTATTATATCCATACCATAAACAGAGAGTTCAACACATACATCCGGAAGATTATGCTAAACGTATGGAATTTTGTCGGTGAATAAATAATAATCATCGTGTTGTATCGCGCATGCTTTTCACGGATGAAGCAACATTTACCCGCGACGGCATTAAAAACACTCGCAACAGTCATGTGTGGTCAGACGAAAATCCCCACGTAACAGTCGAGAACAATTTTCAACATAGGTTTACGGTAAACATGTGATGTGGTATGGTCGATGAGTATTTAATTGGCCATTTCATATTTGAGAATCGCCTCACAGGAGACAACTATTTCGAATTTTTACAAAATGAATTACAAAAACTATTAGAGGATATTCCTCTAAACATTCGAATACATATGTACTTTCAGCAGGATGGAGCACCCACACATTTCGCTCGTCAGGTCAACCAACATTTGTACGAAAGGTTTCCAGAGCGTTGGATTGGTCGCTTTGGTCCAATTAGTTGGCTTCCAAGATCTCCAGACCTCACAGTACTGGGTTATAGTTTATGAGGCTGGTTCAAAACTGACATATACAGAGTAAAAGTGGATACTCGGGATGCACTAATTCGACGTATTCAAAATGCTGCAGGCGTTATTAAAGGAAGACATGAAGCAATCAGGAGAGCAACAGCCGCCCTTTGTAGATGAAGCCGAAAATGTTTGAGGTCAATGGCGATATTTTCGAACATTTTTTAAAATAAAACTATGAAAACCCAAATACTAATGTATGGTATTTTGTTTAATTGTCATCACGCTATAAAATGAAAACAAATGTAAATTGGATAAGAACATATGTGTTTTCTTAAATTATTAGCCTGTTTACAAACCTCTCCTTGAGTTTAGTCAGTTCCTCCCGACTTAGCATATATATATATATATATATATATATATATATATATATATATATATATATATATATATATATATATATATATATATATATATATATATATATATATATATATATATATATATATAATAATAATAATAATAATAATAATAATAATCAATTCAATTCAATTAAAAATTCTTTATTCATTGAACGTACATTATAATTTTCAATATTTATCAGGTCTTATACTACTATCTATACTATAATAATAGCAATAATAATAGTAATGAAGTGACTGTACAGTTCTCTGAAAAGGGATACACATTAGTTTCCATTGAGCCCAAGGTTTAGTAATTAAATAAGTTTTTAATTTTATTATTAAAAAGTAAATTTTAAAATGGTTCAAATAATAAATGAGTGATAAAGATAATGGTAATTAAAATACAAATATTATGTAAAATTAATAATAGTGAAAATAGTAATAACAATACTAATTCTAATAACAATAATAATAATAATAACAATAAAAATAATAATAATAATAACAATAAATAATAATAAAAATAATAATGATAAGAGTAGGAAGATAGTCGCAAATACAATAATGAACGTGATAATATAATAATAAAAATCATAATAATTATGATAACGAAGTACTAATAATATCAACAACTATAATAATGATAACGATGATAATAATAATAAAAATTGAATAGCAACAGTAATAATGCTTATAGTGCTGATTCCAAAGCTAACTTCAATTACGGCAATAATTTAAAAGTATTAATAGAATTATCAATAATAAAAGGAAAGACAATACCAAACAAAATAATAATAATAATAATAATAATAATAATAATAATAATAATAATAATAATAATAATAATAATAATAATAATAATAATGACGAAGTAATAATAAAAATAATAATTGATAAATAATAGTAATAATAAAATCAATAAAATATGTAGCATAATATCATTTGCAGTAGTGTTAGTAATAATTACGTAGTAATAGTAATAATAAGAATAATGATAATAACAATAATAATAATAATAATAATAATAATAATAATAATAATAATAATAATAATAATAATAATAATAATAATAATAATAATAACAATAATGATTTATGGAGTCAAAACTAAAGATCATTAATATTTGACGTAATATGTGTTATTTAAAAAAAAAAAATTCCATTAATCCATTAAAACTTAAAAAGCCTGTTTTAGCATTATTATTGTGAGCTTTTAGAAGTTTTGTTTTTCATAGGTAATAAAAATTATGAATTTAAAGTAGCCATTATTTATTGGTAATAAAGTCATGCTTCAAGTATTTTGAAATTTACATTAAGTTTTTGCTCAAGGTTTATATGTGAATTCATGGACTCTAGTCTAATTCCTGTACTAGAAATTCTAAAGTCAATTGTAGGTTTTATCATAGAAACCTTTAGAGTTTGATTCCGTTGAACCCTATGATTTGATATGGTTTTTACAGGAGGCAATAATTTGCTTTGTTAAACATATTACGTAAAATGTAAAAATTTATTTATTTATTTCAGTACTATTACAGATTTTAATAGTAATCCATGAAATAATATCAACCTGTTATTACAGAAAATGAAAATTAAGGATAAATAATTTAAATGGCAAATTAAATTTTTTTTTTTGCAGTGTTTATTGTAAATTAGGAAATAGGAAATTTGATCAAATTAACGATTGTTTTAGGAGCACAATGGGATAGAGTTTGAAAACGAAATGCAAGTTTCAAAAAAATACACGAATAACATACAGACCATTCTGTAACCATTTTGTGCATGATCAAATTGGAAAAAGAGAATCAAAAAACAGTTGAAATGTTACGAAAATAATAATAAAAAATTGGTTGTTTACGCTGTGAATAAATAATACTGTAATTTTTTATTTTAACCTATACTCATTATTATTATTTTTTTTTGGATATGACATAAATGACTATTTGCAATACTAAATGTTTGGCCAATATCACTGCCAATAAATAATAATAATAATAATAACAATAATAATAATAATAATAATAATAATAATAATAATAATAATAATATAATAATAATAATAATAATAATTAAAAAATACAATGGTAATAATAATAATAAAATAACATCGACTCCAACGGAAATTTTAAAAGTTCCGGAACGAATATTATATATATATATATATATATATATATATATATATATATATATATATATATATATATATATATATATATATATATATATATATATATATATATATATATATATATATATATATATATATATATATATATATATATATATATATATATATATATATATATATACGTGTATTGTTACTATTTAAAGGTAACAAAATTAGTAAGTTATTTTGACGTTTCGGAACAGCTAGGTCCGTTTTCAACAATAATCAGTGAATAGAAAATAAAATAGACATAGTTATCAAATATGAGATAAATGATAAATAAAGTAAAATGGAAATAGTTATTAATATAATATAATAAAGCACATATATAATACACTAAGAATAAACAAATTTATATTAGACACAAACAGCAGTAAGTACTGTGATATACTAAGTTGAAAGACAGATAATGAAATAATACATATGAGTAGATTATGATTTAGTTGGTTGGATGAATGATGTGATAGGATAGGGTATAGGTATATAGGAATCTAGGATGGAGAAAAGTGTATAGAAGGTGAAGTGGGTGGATAAGAAGAAGGTAACAAAAGGGAGAGTGTTGGGTGGAGTGAGAGAGAGTAAAAAAAGGGGGGGAAGAAAAAATGGGAGAAGTGGGGTGCAGGTAGGGAGTCGTGAGATGAGAAGAGGGATGGAGGAAAGAGTTGTGTAAAGTTGGGGTTGAAGTTTTTAATGTAAAATGATTCGTGGATTTTTCGATCGGATTCAGAGGTGCAGATTTTAAAATGGTAAAGTCTGAGGATGAATATATGTTTGTGTGTGCTCAAGAATGAAGGAGTGTTCAGGTGCTAAGGAACAGAGATTAGTGGGGAAGGACGTACCCTTATGCTTGTGGACCCGTAGTTGAAGTTGTAGGCGCGTGTGACCCACGTACCAGGAACTGCATCCTGCACACGTAAACTTATATACCACCGAGGGTCGTAGTATGTCAGGGAGAAATGAGCCTATGGAGAATGAGTTTATTCCAGTAAGGGGTGGATTAATTTGAGGAAAGAAACGTTGGAAAAGTAAATGGAGTTCTTTGTTGAGAGAAGGAGTTAGTGAACCTAGGTATGGTGTATTAAGGTGTATTAGTAGTTTGGGAACTGTTGGTGTGGGTAATTGAGGTCGATAGATATTACAGACGAATTTATGTATGGTAGTGTCTATGAGGTGAGTGGGGAAGAAGTTGGAAGCAAAAAATTCTTTTATATATGTGAGCTCAAGGTGAAAATGCCACCAAGAGGAACAAATGTTATAGGCTCTATGTAAATAAATTAATTTTGTTACCTTTAAATAATAACAATTTAATTTGTTTTGTTAATAAATGTTAAAGAACTCTCAAGTATATATATATATATATTTATATATATATATATATATATATATATATATATATATATATATATATATATATATATATATATATATATATATATATATATATATATATATATATATCTTCCTCGGAAGATCCTACTGACAGGACGAAAGTCCTACCTGGGGTAGGGTATGGTGAAAAAAAAAAAAAAAAAAAAAAATATATATATATATATATATATATATATATATATATATATATATATATATATATATATATATATATATATATATATATATATATATATATATATATATATATATATATATATATACTCGGGAAAAGGTCAGAAGTTCATATAAAATCGAGTACATTTAAATCCATTATTTGTGAAAAAATGAAAGGTTGTTTATTTTCTTGCGATTTACGGCGCTTGAAAGTGTTCAAATAAAAGGAAGTGGAAAAAATATAAGATGGGAAAATGCTCCAGACTTTACGAGTGGAACACAATTAAAAATGAGCAAATCATTTAAGTCTGTGCCCAGATTTAATGCTTTTTTCACATATTTCGTAACACGACTAAAGATTAAAATATTGCTAAAAAGATATTGTAGGGAGAGTTATAAAATTGTTCGACAAGCAAATTGAGATTAGAGAGAGAGGGAGAAATAGAGAGAGAGAGAGAGAGAGAGAGAGAGAGAGAGAGAGAGAGAGAGAGAGAGAGAGAGAGAGAGAGAGAGAGAGAGAGAGAGAGAGAGAGAGTTGATAATGCGAAACTCCCTCGATGCTACTCTTTCAAGACGAGACTCTTGAGGGAAGTACAAGGGCTTCATACAGTAAAGAGGAAGCAATTGGGGTAGTGTGAAGAAATTCTGAAGAGACTCAAAACACCTAATCTATTAGAAACTTGTGTACAGAGAGAAACAATGTGATCTTTTCAAAAATGATTGCGAGTCGGGAAATACCAAGAATATTAAAGATATTCGAAGGTTTGAACTGAATTAGGGATGGAGTGAAGTATCGGTATCGGTATCGGCAAGTATCGGCATATTTTCCGATACCAGTATCGGTATCGGTATCGGTATCGAGCTCTCAGGTATCGGTATCGGTATCGGCTAAAAATGACCGATACCATACCGATACCGATACCAGATTTTTTTCATCCCTTTGGCTTAATTAAATGGTGTAATTTTTAATTAATATTACGTAATATTTTGAAACGTCATTTCGCGATAATTTTCTTTCCAGAACATTGATATGTTGCTTGCTATTTACTTCTTACCATTTGGTTTGTTTTCTTAAATATTTTATTTTATTTTAATCCTTGATTAATCCGTTAGTAACATATTAAGATGGTAACCAAGGTATACATTATATATATATATATATATATATATATATATATATATATATATATATATATATATATATATATATATATATATATATATATATATATATATATATATATGCGTGTGTGTGTGTGTGTGTAGGGGAGAACGTAGCTCCGTCCAAAGCGATGCAAGTACCCTTTATTGGGCATAATCCGGGGAGTGACAGTATGGTCTAGACCAGCGGTTCTCAACCTGGGGTACGCCTGCTATCGATTGGGGGTACACAAAAAAATATATGGATTAATTAAAAAAGAATGGAAAAGGAAAAAATTAAAAGAATATAGATTATAGATTATAGAATATAGATTAGAATATCAAATTACGAAATTAAATTATTTTTCTATATATATATATATATATATATATATATATATATATATATATATATATATATATATATATATATATATATATATATATATATATATATATATATATATATATATAAATAAATTGGATTTGTGTGTGTACGAAGGGGTACGGAACATTATGAAGGGGTACGGAAGGAAAAAAAGGTTGGGAACCCCTGGTCTAGACCATTCCGTTTCACTCCCTAGCCCTTTGGTTGGTTCCTTTTCGCGTTTCACCTTCTCAGAGGGTCTCTAGTGTACCCTCGCCTCATATTGGAGTGTCTATGCTCCCACTTCTCCTTCCCCCTACTCCCTTCTCATGTTCCAAATTTACAAGCTCTTACTCGTACATTACCTTTATAATAATAATAATAAAAAAAAAAAAAAAAAAAAAAAAAAAAAAAAAAAAAAGTGAAATTCAAAGCAGCCTCAGAGATGCTTCGAGGAGCTTCATCCAAAGAATGCCCCTCATCCACTCCTCACCCCATTATCACCTGAGAGTTGGTGGCCTCCGAATGATGGGGATGGTGCCGCCAGGACCTTAAGTTCGGCTTGCCCCGGCGCACGTTGTGATTTTTTAATTAATTTCTGTAACATTCCAGATCTGATAGTATTCCTCTTGCGGTTCTTAAAACTTGTGCTTCTGAGCTTGCACCCTGCCTTGGCAAACTATTTAGTCTTTGTCTCTTCACTTCGACCTTCCCTTCTTGATGGAAACGCTCGCTCATTTAGCCTGTGCCGAAGAAAGGGGACCCCTCTCAACCCTCTAATTAACCTTCTATTTCTTTAACCTGCGTTCTCTTTAAAGTTTTCGATTCTATCCTTAGCAGGAAGATTTGGAAGCACCTTAATTCTTCTAACCTAATCTCTGATCGCCAGTATGGCTTTCGTAAAGAACGTTCTACTAGTGATCTTCTTTCCGTACTTTCTGACTCTTGGCCCTCCGCTCTTCTGGGTTTCAGTGAGTTTTTTGCTGTGGTTCTAGACATATCGATAAAGCCCTCGATAGAAACTGGCACAAAGCTTTCATTTCCAAACTTCCCTCTTGGAATCTATCCTTCTCTCTAATTTTCTTTCCGGCAGTAATATAGCAGCTGTTGTAGACGGCCACAGTTCTCCCTATAAATCTATAAATATTGACGCTCCTTAAGGATCTGTCCTATCCCTAACTCTTTTCTAATTTTCATCAATGACCTTTTCTCTATTACTTCGTCTCCTATACACTCCTATGCCGATAACTCCACCCTACATTACTCTTTTCACAATGAAAGACAGCAGTTTATAGATTCAAGAAGTATAGATTGGAGTAACTGACCTCTGATCTTTCTCGTATTTCAAATTGGAGAATAGAAAACATGGTTGTTTTCAATGCTACCAAAACTCAATTCCTCAATCTTTCTACTCGACACAATCTTCCACACAATTAGGGCATCTTCTTCGAAAACACTCAACTCAAACCTTCATCTGTCCTCAATATTCTCTATATTTCTTTTTCTCGTGAACTTTCTTGGAAAGAAAGCTTCGAAGAGGTTGCCAGTTCTGAGGCGACTTCGTGGTTGCTTGCTCTTTATAAGGGTGTTGTTCGACCCTTTATGGAGTACGCCTCACACATCTGGAGTGGTTCCACACATACAGCTCTTCTCGAAAAGGTGGAGTCTAGGGCTTTTCGTCTTATCACCTTTCCTGCTCTTACCAACTCTCTCCAATCTCTTTCTTCCCGTCGAATTGTTGCGTCACTCTCTTAATAGTATCGCTATTACAACGGACACCGCTCTTCTGAACTCTCACATCGCATACCTCCTCCATTGAGAAGGGCTCATACGACACGACTTTCTACACAGTCTCATCCTTTCTCTGTCCAACTTTTCCGACATCAGACTTAACAGCTATGCTCAATCTTACACGTACTCTACTAGTAAAGTCTGAAACACACTCCCTTTATCTGTTTTCCCAACTTCCTTTGAATTGAACACTTATAAACGCCGTGTCTCGGGTCATGTCAGCCATTAGCGAACAGATTTCCGACAGTTCCTCAACTCTGGTGGATATTTGCAGGAATCTGGCCTTTGTTCACCAGAGGAGATAATATATATATATATATATATATATATATATATATATATATATATATATATATATATATATATATATATATATATATATATATATATATATATATATATATATATATATATATATATATATATATATATTGGGAAATTCCTCATGGTTTTGTTCTATCTCCTACTTTATTCTCACTTTTCATCAATATATATATATATATATATATATATATATATATATATATATATATATATATATATATATATATATATATATATATATATATATATATATATATATATATATATATATATATATATATATATATATATATATATATATATATATATATATATATATATATATATATATATATATATATATATATATATACTTATACAGTTAAAAATAAGTATCGGTATCGGTATCGGTATCGGATATCGGTATCGGTATCGGCGAAATTGAATGTCTTGGGATCGGTAAAAATTTTGGTATCGTAAACTGAATGTTTACAAAGAAGATTTTGAAGTTAAATGGATTTTGTCAGTAGATAGAATAAGGAACTGTGGTTTTGAGACCCAGAAAAACGATGGTCTTTCTGCTCCAATTAAATATAAGCAAAATGAAATCAGACCAGTTTGTAAACCAACCTTTGTGGTGAAAGAGATATATTCATAATGGAAATAGGAATGAAGGATAAAGTCGTCTGTATAAGAGTGGACAGGTGATGAAGTGACAGACAGAAGATCAATGATGGAAAGGAAAAAAAGGTTAGACTATAAATTGTAGAAAAGAAGCTTGAAAAACACCACTGTTGATGGACTTATGGAATAGAATGTGAAGCGAGCGTCTAAAGAGGCCGCTACAGTACAACTGGAAAGGAAATCAGAGAGAGAAGAATGCTTATCAGAAGAGGGTAGCGTAGAAATCAAAGCCTTGTGCCAAATCTTTTTGACACCTTTCGATATGCTTTTTGACAAAACAACGGATTCATGTAAAAGCCGTAGAGTAAGAGGAACAAGAGTCAGAAAGAAATGGAAGGTTATTCGCTGAGAACTCATTTAAAAATATATAATAAAAAAAAATGTTTTTCTATTTTTATTCTTTTATTTTCAAAAATTGCTTCTCAAGAAACTGTAGAAAATTTTCTACTGTTTTTTTTTTTTGTCAAACTATTACACTTGTCTGCGTCATTTTTGATGACATATATTTTAAGTGATTCTGTATCAATTTTTCACGCTGAATTCAATCTGCAATCTGTTTCTGCATATCAGATCTACCTTTCCATACAACCATATTTTACTTTAATGCATTATTTTACTTTTTTAATGCTAATTTTTGTTCCAGCTCTGTAATATCTTTATTTTTTCAAGATATTTTCTTACATAACTATATTTTATATTAAAATGTTAACAGAACTGTGTATTATAAGATTATTATTATTTTTTAGTTTTAAAATATTTACCATGAATAGAAATTGCAAAAATAACTCAATAAATTTTGATACATACGTGGCAAAGTTGGGTTGCCTGGGGGCAACAATCTAGCATTGCATCATTTGTAAAGGCCTTCTATCTATTTTAATCTTAAGTTGGGCGATCAAGACTAAGACTTCTCCTCACTTATGCTGCCGAACATGTGTCGAATACTTAAGACGATGAAGCAAGATAAAGTAAAGGAATTACCTTTTGTTATACCTATGGTGTGGAGGGAAGGAAAGGATCATGTAACAGATTGCTACTTTTCATGATAAACTTACAAGGTAAGTAAATTGGGGGAATGTTATTTTAAATTTCAAACGCAAGCATACACAATTTGTAAGAATTCTTGCCTCTCCAAATTTAATAAATGTAGATCTGTTGTTTCAGGAGTAAACGAGAAAACCAAGCATGCTGTTAAAAACCCAAATGTGCCTTCTGCTTTAAAACCAATCCTATATGGACTAGGTATTTCAATTTCAGACGAACCTGGAAACTTAAATCTGAATAAAGTTTCTGATGATGAGATAAGCAATGAGGACAATTCCTAAGAATTCATTCTACCTCCATCTGGTTTCAATGAATCAAAACCATTAGCACAAGCACAGTTCAATGATCTCACAAGAGATTTAGGATTATCAAAAGAGCCGGCCCAGCTTTTTGATTCTCGTTTTGGAGAGAGCAATTTACTGGCATCAGAAACAAATTTTACTGTTACGGAACAGGGATCAAGAATTCAGGCAGTTCTTTTTCTCTACACAAAAATTCTTTGGTATATTGCTCGGAGACAAAGTGTTTGATCGAAGTTTAGATGTTGTTTATAAATCATCTTAATGGAGACTATTTATAGACTCATCAATTGGTCTCAAAGCTATGGTAGTTTTCTTGGTTCTGTTTCAGTTTGCTATTCTATCCAACTGACTAAAAATTATGACGATATGGAAATTTTTGATACCCTCAAATTCAACGATCATCATTGGAGAATCTGTTGTTGATCTCAAGGTACGTTAGTGTAAATCTATTTTTTCTTAACACAAAACTATTTGAAATTAAATTGTTACAAATTAATGAAGATCTATGATGCAAAAAACACAAGAAAGATGAATGTAACTTGGCTTTTTTCCATTTTCACAGGTTATCTCTCTGGTATTAGGAATACAAGGAGGTTACACGATGCATCCCTACTTTCTTTGTTTGTGGGATAGTCGGGCAGATCACAAACATTTTGAACAATATGAATGGCTAGCTCGAAAATCTTTTACACCTAGATTTCAATATGTCGTTGCTAACCCGGCCCATTGATTGATCCTAAAAATATTCTACTCCGAACACTGCATGTAAAGCTAGGTTTGATGAAAACACTTGTTAATGCAATGAATAAGGGAAGGATCCAATCTCAAAAATTTTTTTTTTATTATTTGACCGATTGAGCTGAAATTTACAAAGTATATGGATTTGTTAAATATAGGAACTTTTGATTTCTGACGTTTTTCTGAGTTATAAAGATTTAAAAGTTATTTGGGGTCAAATTCAAAAAGAGAATGAATAGAAGTGGTAAACCTGTGGTCCGAATGACCCAAAAACTTTACCGTGCATTCTCAGCCCCAATTTCTACAACTTTAATGCTGGACTTTTTTGATTGATGCTGATAGCGATTGATTAGAAGGTAAAAAATTTTTTGTAAAAAAATGGTAAAAAACATACCTTCCGGAGAAAAAAAACTATAAATTAAAATATTTTAAATTTGGCAGGTATTTAGAGGAGGGACAGAGCTTAACCTTTTATTTAAGGCACTTTTAAAACCTATTTGTTTGGTTCGAGATTGGAAATTTTGAAATTTCGTCGAAAATTGGCCATTTTAGATAGCTATATCTCGAAAAGAACAAATAGCATTGAATAGAGTATTTAGAGAAATTTGTAGCCCTATCCCTCTTCTATAGATCCTTCAAGAAAAAACGACTTTTAATTTACAATTTAAAAAAAAAAATTTTTTTTTGTCCGAAGGTGTTTTTCAAAAATTGGTAAAAAAATTTCGACACCTGATCAAGTAAGGGTATATAAATTTGTTTTTTCCTGTAAAGCAAAGAACAAAACTCTGTTAGAAGCTTGTGTAGTCAATAGATTTTTAAATATACATTCCAAATTTCAGACCATTTTGAAAAGTGATTTGGCCCCAGTGTTGACTTGAAGTTAGATAAAATTTCCAAAAAAAAAAAAAAAATTTTAAACTGTTATAGTATCGTAAAAATGTTAGAAATGGAGTTTTTTTTTTTTTTTTTTTTTTTTTTTTTTTTTTTGTCAGTAAAAAAAGCTATCTATACAGAAATTTTCAGGTGAATCGGATAAAAATATTTTTTTTTTTCAACATTAGATCCTTATAAACAGAAATATGCTCTTTTTCTTTATATATATATATATATATATATATATATATATATATATATATATATATATATATATATATATATATATATATATATATATATATATATATATATATATATATATATATATATATATAACAAATTTCTACATATAAGTGATGCGAAATTGATTGCTGGTATTTTGATGGTCCTTAGATTAGAAACTTAATTAAAAATTTTGAGCTTGAGAAGAGCATGATGGCAGACTATTGCTGGTAATTAAGTTGTCTTTTTTTCCTATTTAGTCCAATATGTGATACGACTTAAACAAATGATAACTTAAAAGTTAAAATACTTTTAGATAGAGCGTTTCATATTATAATTAACAATCATGGTTTAAGGGCCAGACATTTTTTAGAGAAATAATGATATTCCTTAAATTTTTCCAGTTTTTTTTTTTTAAATAATTTTTTAAAAATTTCTTTATAAGAAAAGGTTAATCTGCAATTATTTTTCCATACGTTTTATTCAATTCAAGATTCTTTTTGAAGAGTCTTTTGCAGTTCTAACACCTTGCATCAAGTTGTCTATTCATGATATACGAAAAGAATGTCTAAGGAAAAGAACAGAGTATGAAAATATAAAAATTTTTTCTATATGAAAAAAATGGACCTGATAAAGGGGAAAAATATAATTTTTGTAATTAGCGAGGTCGATTTCTAAAGAATTCGTTTAAAAACATTTGACAAAAAATAAATAAATAAATGAATAAAAAAAATAAAAATAAAAATAAAAATTTCAAACGCAGACGAGTGTTTTACTGACGAATAAAAATAAAAATGAGGAAGTTGAAAATCTGTAAAGTAACGTAAAATTTGATTCTTGGTTTTTACTTTTTTGTAATATACATTTCTACCTATAAAACTATTGATGGAACATTAATGATCTAAAATATTGCCCATAATTTTCAGCAATTAGGATGAGATGCTACCATAGTTACAGTTATTACATAATTATTATAAATGTAAAAACGTAAGGGAGTGTGCCTCTGAGCTGGCTCCGTCCCTCGTTCAACTTTTCTCTCTATGTCTCAATACTACTACTTTCCCTCAGTGTTGGAAGCGCGCAATAGTTCAACCTATTCCGAAGAAAGGTAGCCGCTCTGATCCTTCCAACTATCGCCCTACAGCTCTCACTTGTATTCTGTCTAAGATCTTTGAAACCCTTCTTAACTCTCACTTCTTAGATCATCTGGAATCTCATTCCCTTCTTTCTGATCATCAGTATGGCTTTCGTCGTTCGAGGTCTACTGGTGATAAACTTTCCTATCTCACAGATCTATGGTCTTCTGCCCTTAGGGACCATGGGGAGACTTGCGTGGTGGCGCTTGACATATCTAAGGCGTTTGACCGGGTATGGCATGCGTCACTGCTTTCCAAGCTCCCCTCCTTTGGGTTTCCTCCTTCTCTTTGCTTACTTATGTCTAGTTTTCTTTCTAATCGTTCCATTTCGACTGTTGTTGATGGAGCGACTTCTTCTTCCTTTCCTGTCAAAAGTGGTGTTCCTCAGGGTTCTGTCTTGTCTCCTACTCTATTCTTACTTTTCATTAATGATCTTCTCAGCTGTTCATCTAACCCTATACATTCATATGCCGATGACTCAACCCTTCATTCTTCTACTCATTTCAAATCTGCTCCTTCCTTTGCATCTAGAGTTGCTTCTCGTCTACATCTTTCCGATTCCATTCTTGCAGATCTGGATAGAATTTTCCAGTGGAGTCGTCTCAACCTTGTGAAATTCAACTCTTTAAAAACTCAACTTCTAGAAATCTCTCTCTCAAAGACACCTCCTAACTTTTCTATTTCTTTCGATGGTTCTCCCGTCTCTCCTGTTGACAATATAAACATCCTTGGCCTTCACATAAACAAAAAAATGTCTTGGAAACCTCATATCACAATGGTTGCTAGGGCGGCCTCAAAGAAGCTGGGAGTTCTGTTTAGACTGCGAGAATTTTTTTCTTCCTCGCAGTTACTCCAATTATACAAGGGTCTCATCCGCCCTTGTATGGAGTACTGCTCTTATATCTGGGGTGGCTCAGGTTTCACCAGTCTTTTGAATAGGGTTGAGTCAAAGGCTAAAAAGTCTTATAAACTGTCTCGCTCTTTCCAATTCTCTTGATTCTTTATCTTTGCGACGTGATGTTGGTGTCTTGTCACTTTTCTATAGGTACTACAGTGGCAAATGCTCGAGGGAACTATCCACCCGTGTACCTCCACCTTTACGGCGTCCTCGCAGCACAAGGGGTGCAATGTCCGCGCATCAATTTTTCGTGGACATTGGTAACTCCAGGCTTGTCCGCTGTGGTGCCTCTTTCTTTCCTGCCACCTCTGTCTTGTGGAACTCTCTTCCATCTTCTGTATTTCCATCTGCATTTAATCTCAATTTCTTTAAAGCCCGCGTCTGCGCCCACCTGAGAAATTTGCGTTACGTGGGTACTGTAGGGGTGGTTTATATTTTCTGGATTTTGTACTCTATTTACTTTCATTTTTATTCTTTTAACACCCCCTCCTTGAATAGGGCTTTACCCGTGACTGGTGGTGATGTGTAAAAAAAAAAAAAAAAAAAAAAAAAAAAAAAAAAAAAAAAAAAAAAAAAAAAAAAAAAACAGATACACACTGTTTATTCATAAATATCAGAGGCGGACAAATGGCCGACAGACTCTTCAACGAAGAACAGATTACTGTAGAGCATTTTTAGCCGAAAGGACAGTTAGTCAACGAACGGAAATTTAACAGAAAAGGCAATTAAAACGACGGATATATATTTATATATATATATATATATATATATATATATATATATATATATATATATATATATATATATATATATATATATATATATATATATATATATATATATATATATATATATATATATTATAATTATTTTTTTATTTTTTTTATTTTTTTTTTTTTTTTTTTTTTTTTTTTTAAAAATTATATTTATAAATAAAAAAAAACTATTAATGAGAGAAAAACATACACGCTAATATATATATATATATATATATATATATATATATATATATATATATATATATATATATATATATATATATATATATATATATATATATATATATATATATATATATATATATATATATTCTCCAAAGGGCTCCTGTCCTTTTGTTCCCTGTTTTAATGAAAATATAATTAATGCAGTTGTTTTGATATCCTTTTGCATCAACGCGAGTTTATCTTCTATGAAAATTATATATATATATATATATATGTATATGTATATATATATATATATATATATATATATATATATATATATATATATATATATATATATATATATATATATATATATATATATATATATATATATATATATATATATAT
>SEYY01007445.1:10000-33756 GCA_009176605.1 Armadillidium nasatum
CCTTTCCTAAAGGGGCCACACCCCTTCGAAATATTAGTCCCTAACCCCCAAAAAGGAATCAGGAAGGATTATATGTTTGCAACTCTGCAGAATATGGTCTCACGAAGGAACGTGAGTTCGGCTTTGTTGAACTAGATTGTCAAATGCTAATCAAAGGCCAACATATCATTTTGGCAGTGGAACTTGCCCCTCTTAAATATATAGGAAGGACGTGCGCCGTCCGAAGCGATGAAAGTAAACCCCACTGGACTTTATCGTTGGGGGGTAAAGAGGGCTAAGCTATTCTGTTTCACAGCATTGCCATTTGATTCGTTCATTTTCGGTTTTCACCTTCTTATAGGGTCTCTAGTATACCCTAGTCTCATATTGGAATGTCTACGTTCCCACTTCTCCATTCCCCCACTCTCTTCACATATGCCCACATATTTTCAAGCGCTTATTCGAACACTATCTTTAAACAAAAAATATCAAAATGGAGAAACATAAAACTGACTTAGGAGATACTTGGAGAATCGGCATCCAAAGAATGTCCCTCATTTTCTTTTTCCCCCATCACCACTTGGGAGTTGTGGCCTCCGGTGATGGGGTTGGTTCCACCAAGATCTCTATGCAGACTTCCCAGGTGCACGTTTTTCTTTCCTTTATTAATTTCTGCAACATTGGCGGTCTTCAATCCAATTTCCACTTTGTTAAACACCATCTCTCTTCTAGACCTCATGTCTTATTCTTAACTGAATCTCAGGTGTTTGAGTACTCTGACAGCAAACCTTACAGTTCCCTCCTACTGTCTCTATCCTCAATTTTCAGCCAAAGGAGGATTTTGCCCATATGTACGAAACGATGCTGTCTGTTCATGTGTCTCTAAATTGGAGCCCTATGAATTCTCTACTTTAATTTATATTTCATCTCTGAATCATGCAAAATATATTCTCATAACACCAAAAACTCATTTCTCCGTTTAAAATGCAAAAGTCTTTCTTGTTCTTCGTAATCATTCCCTTCCTGACATCTTGAAAAAAAATGTCAACTCTAACTTTGATTCTTCCTCTTTCCCACCTTTAGTATTTTCTGACGCTACAACTGCCGTTTTGCCTTCCTATAAAACTGAACTCTTGTTTCAAACTTTTGGCCCTAATTCAACCTTAACTGATTCAGGTGCTGTTCCTACTCCCTCAACCTTCTCCAACTAATTGATTCCTAAAATTGTAATTTTTTCTAAAGACATCATTTCCACTTTCTCTGAGCTTAACATTAAGACAGCGTACGGTCCTGATGGTATCCCTCCTGTGGTTTTAAAAACTTGTGCTCATGAGCTTGGTCTCTGCTTTGGTAAACGATTTATTCTTTCCTTTCTGCTTCAACCTTCCCTTCTTGCTGGAAACGTGGCTCATTCAGCCTGTGCCGAAGAAAGGGGATCCCTCTCAACCTTCTAACTACCGTTAGAACCTCCGTTCTTTCTAAAATTTTTGAATCTCTCCTTAATGGGAAGATTTGGAAACATCTCAATTCTTCTAATCTTATCTCTGATCATCAGTATAACTGGTGATCTTTCCCTTCTGTCTGACTCTTGGTCTTCCGCTCTTTGGAATTTCGGTAAATCTTTTGCTTTTGCACTCTGGAGATATCAAAAGTTTTCGATATTGTCTGGCACTAAACTCTGATTTCCAAACTTCACTCTTTCGGAATCTATTCTTCTCACTGTGGCCTTCTCTCTGATTTTCTTTCTAGTCTTTCTCGAACAGCAGCTGTAATAGACGGCCACCGCTAATCCTTTAAATCTATTAATGACCTTCTCTCTATTATTTCATTTCCTATCCACTCCTATGCCAATGATTCCACCCTTCATTAATCTTTTCAGTTTGAAAGGCGCTCTCCCAACAGCAACAAACAGTCACAAGAAAGGTAGACTTGTAGTAACTGACATTTAACCTATCTAGCATTTCAAATTCGGACAGAGAAACATGGTCGTTTTCAATGCCACCAAAACTCAATTCCTCCATCCATCTACTCGACACATTCTTTTCCACAAATACGATATCTTCTTCAAAAACACACAACTCAAACATCCATCTCTCCTTAATATTCTTGGTGTTTCTTTTTTTTCCTGATCTTCTTAGAAAGATCATATTACTTCTGTTTCTAAACAAGCTCCTAAGAGGTTAGGTGTTTTGTGGCACCCTCGGAATTTTTTCACTCCACCCTCAGTTGCTTGATCTTTATAGGAGTGCTGTTTGCCCCTTTATGGAGTACGCCTCACACATCTCGGGTAATTCCACTCAGGGAGAGAGTGAGAGAGGGAGGGAGGGAGAGGGGGAGAGAGAGAGGAGAGGGAGGGAGATTGAGAGAGAGAGAGAGAGAGATGGAGATTTAGAGGGAGAGAGAGGGAGAGTGAAGTCTATGATTTTTCGTCTTTTCAATCTCATGGTCTCACTAATTCTCACTAATCTCTTTCTGCCTGTCGAATTGTTGCGTCAGTTTCTTTATACCCCGCTATTAAAGTGGACACTGCTATTCTGAACTCTTTCGTTTAGAACACTTCTACATTGAGAATTGCTCGTGCGAAACGTCTTTCTACACAGTCTGCCCCTTTCTTCTGTTCAACTCCCAGATCCCAGAACTGCCATGTTCAATCTTACATGTACTCTACTGGACTGGTAAAGTCTGATACACACTTTCTTCATCTATTTTCACAACTTTTTATTACTTAGACACTTTCAATCCCCTTGTGTCGGAATATGTCGACCTTTAATTTGACCAGGTTTCCAGAGGTGAAATAACATTATATATATATATATATATATATATATATATATATATATATATATATATATATATATATATATATATATATATATATATATATATATATATATATATATATATATATATATATATATATATATATATATATATATATATATATATATATATAATATATATATATATATATATATATATATATATATATATATATATATATATATATATATATATATATATATATATATATATATATATATATATATATATATATATATATATATATATATATATATATATATATATATATATATATATATATATATATATATATATATATATATATATATATATATATATATATATATATATATATATATATATATATATATATATATATAGATCCAAGTCATTACTGTTAAAGAAACTAGAACTGTTAAAGTAATATTAAATGAATGTTCACATACGAATAAATCGTGTTCGCAAAATAAGTTTCTTACTCACAACGTAAGTAACATAACGGACGAGGAAACTTATGTTGCAATAGGATTTAGGAAAGATAAAAAGGTATATATATATATATATATATATATATATATAATATATATATATATATATATATATATATATATATATATATATATATATATATATATATATATATATATATATATATATATATATATATATATATATATATATATATATATATATATATATATATATATATATATATATATATATATATATATATATATATATTTATGAGAGATTTGCTTGTTTCCCAGTTTCAGAGTGCAGTCGGGAGGGATCCGTTCGGGAGTCTGCATGTTAAGTATTTCTTGACACTTTCCGACACGGCTTCTCTTTTGTACTGTCTTGTAGAGAGTGGTAGCATTCTTGCTTACCATCCAAGAGGTCGATGATTGAATAACGTTATAGCAAACTAAAATATTTAATATATATATATATATATATATATATATATATATATATATATATATATATATATATATATATATATATATATATATATATATATATATATATCACCTCTGGTGGGCAAATGCCAGAGGTCTACTAAAATTGCAAGGACAGTCAGGAACCTGGTGAAATTAAAGGCCGACATGACCTAATACACAGCGTTTGAAAGTTGTATATGTCATAGGAAGTTGGGAAAATAGATGGAGGGACTGAGTGTGTTCCAGACTTTACCATTAGAGTACATGTAAGAATGAGCATAGCGGTTAAGTCTGGGGTCAGAGAGTTGGATAGAGAAAGGATGAAACTGTGTAGAAAGACGACTCGCACGAGCCTTTCTCAATGGAGGAGGAATGCGACGAGAGAGTTCAGAAGAGCAGTGTCTGTTGTAATAACGATAGCATGGAGAGAGTGACGCAATAATTCGACGGGCAGAAAGGGATTGGAGAGAATTTGTGAGAGTAGGAGAGTTGATAAGCCGAAAAAGCCCTAGACTCCACCTTTTTAGAAGATCTGCATGAGTGGAACCACCCCAGATGTGTGAGGCGTACTCCATACAGGGGCGAACAACATTCCTATAAAAAGCAAGCATCTGGGGTGGAGTGAAGAAATGCTGTAGGAGCCTCAGAACACCCAACCTCTTAGAAGCTTGTTTAGAAAGAGAAATAATGTGATCTTTCCAAGAAAGATCACGAGAAAAAGAAACACCAAGAATATTAAGGAGAGATGAAGGTTTGAGTTGTGTGTTTTCGAATGAAGATATCATAGTTGTGTGGAAGATTATGACGAGTAGAGAGATGGAGGAATCGAGTTTTTGAGTCATTGAAAACGACCAAGTTTCTCTGCCCTAATTTGAAATGCGAGATGGATCAGAGGTTAGTTGCTCCAAGGCCACCCTTCTTGCGTCTATAGACTGCTTTTTGGGAAGGGCGCCTTTCAAAACGAAAAGAGTAATGAAGTGTGGATTCTTCAGTATAGGAGTGGAAAGGAGATGAAGTAATAGAGAAGTCATTAGTTAAAAGCAAAAAAAAGTGATGGGGATAGAACAGATCCTTCAGGAACACTACAATTAATAGATTTATAAGATGAACGATGGCCGTCTACAAATGCTGCTATAGAACGACTGGAAAGGAAATCTGAGAGAAGGCTTCAGAGTGAAGAATAGATTCCGAAACAGGGAAGTTTAGAAGTCAAAGCTTTGTGCCAGACTCTATCGAAAGCTTTCGATTTGCCCAACGTGACAACAAAAAATTCACCGAAATGTTGAAGAGCGGAGGACCAAGAGTCAGAGAGAAGGGAAAGAAGATCACTTGTAGAGCGTTTCTTACGAAAGCCATACTGGAGATCAGAGATAAGATTAGAAGAATTGAGATGTTTCCAAATCTTCCTGTTAAAGATAGATTCGAAAACGTTAGAAAGAACGGAGGATAAAGAAACTGGACGGTAGTTAAAGGGTTGAGATGGGTCCCCCTTCTTCGGCACAGGCAGAGTGAGAGCACGTTTCCAGCAAGAAGGGGAAGTTGAAGTAGAAAGACATAGATTAAATAGTTTACAAAGGCTGGGTGGAAGCTCGGAAGCACAAGTTTTGAGAACCACAGGAGGGATAATATGAGGACTGTACGTCTTCTTAGTGTTAAGCTCAGAGAGAGCAGAAATGACGTCTTTAGAAGAAATTACAATTTTCTGCATAAATGAGTTGGAGGGGGTTGAAGGAGTAGGAACAGCTACGGAATCGTTTAAGGTTAAATTGGGGGCAAAAGTTTGAGCGAAGAGTTCAGCTTTAGATGAAGGCAAAACGGAAGTTGGATCGCAGAGAATACTAGAGGAGGGAAAGAGGAACATGCAAAGTTAGAGTTGACATTTTTTGCAAAACCCCAGAAAGGGAAGAAGAAAAGGGATCAGAGGGATTACTGAATTTTCTGCGGAGAAAAGAGTTTTTGGTATCTCGAAGAGTAGATATTGCACGATTCCGGGATGAAATAATAGTTGAGCGAGTTTCTAGAATTTTGAAGACGACGGTAGTCCCTGAAGGCAGCATCCCTTTGGTGGATAGCACGAGAACAAGCAAAGTTAAACCAAGGTTTGTTGGGTTTAGAAGAAGGAAAAGAATATGGATAATACGCCTCCATGCTAGAGAGAATCACCTTGGTTATGCGCTCTGCCCACACAGAAGGACCACTCTCACGTAAACAGTAATCGTTCCATGGAAAATCTGAAAAGTACAAATGCAAGTCAGACCAGTTAGTGGCACCAAAATGCAAGAAACGTCTTCTTGCCGAAAGCGGGGACCATTCTTGCGGAAGACTTTAAAAGACAGGACAAGATACAGAAATAAGAAGATGATCGGATGAACCCAGAGGAGGAAAGAATTTAACAGTGTAAGTGTAAGTATGTTGATTTCAAAGAAAGGAGAAGCAGAATGTGCTCTATTTTGAAATTAAGGAAGTCGAAGAAATTTGGAAAGACTGTTGAGTTAGGAGATAAATAGACAGAACAAGTGAATTTAGTTGTAGAGTTGCAAGAAAGTTTAAGCCATAAAGTAGAGTATTCAGAAGACTCCAAATTAGAAACACGAGAACGGACAACATCGTTGCGCACATTTGCGCAACACCCACCTTTGGCTGAAAATTGATAGAGACAGTAGGAGAAAACAGAGTAGGGTTTGCTGTCAGAGCATTCACACATTGAGTTTCAGTTAAGAACAAGAGATGAGGTTTAGAAGAGAAATGGTATTCGACAAAGTGGAGATTAAACAAAATACCGCAAATGTTACAGAAATTAATGAAAAACGAAGACCGTGCACCAGGACAAGTAGGCAACAATGTCTTGGATGCACCAACCCTATCACCGGAGGCCACCAACTCCCAAGTGGTGATGGGTGAAGGAGTGGATGAGGGGCTACATTTGGAATCCTACCCTCCTGAATTCTCCGAGGCAGATTTGTGTATCAAGATTTTTTAATTTGTAACAAACATTTGAAGAAGGGGGAAGATTGTGGGAGCATTGGAACTCCAATGTGAGTCAAGGATACACTAGAGACCCTCTGAGAAGATGAAACGAGGAAGGAAGCGAACCAAAGGGCAACGGAACGAAACGGAATGGTCTAGCCCACCCTATAACCCTGCGTGTTAAGTCCAGTAGGGGTACTTTCATCTCTTCGGACTGCGCTGCGTCCTCCCCCTTTATATATATATATATATATATATATATATATATATATATATATATATATATATATATATATATATATATATATATATATATATATATATATATATATATATATATACACAGGTGTGTTTGTGTGTATGTGCTCGGGCGTTCGCGCGTGCCCCGTCCGCAGTGTTTGCCCGACTTATGGTCATGAACCGTTGTTCTGAACCGCATCCGCTCTTCCGTACTCCTGTCCCGTGCCACTGGAATGTGCCTTCACGGATACTTCACAGTGTGATTCCATAAGACTCCGTTCGGATTGAAAGTCATATGATGCTATGAAGCCGTCATGAAAGAGTGAAAACAAAATGGCTGATGGATGACGTCATGAATGATGGGAAAACAAAATGGCTGATGGATGACGTCATGAATGATGGGAAAATAAAATGGCTGATGGATGACGTCATAGGGTTAAGATGAGTCGCCATTATGAAGCCACCAAGGCAGTTCTAAGAGTAGGTGTGTTGCTAGAAAATGCTAGTGGGTGCTAGAAAATGAGAGAAATTGCTAGAAATTCTCAGGAAGGAGAGTGGAAGCTGGTAGTAAAACCACAGCAAACAACAAAGTTAGCCTTGCGGTTAACCACAAAACCATAACTAGAGATAAAATAATCCAAAAAATAACCTATCACAGAGTGTAAAGGTGCAATTTTCCTTCATCCCGAGAAAGTCTGAAGATGCTGGCAATGCCCCCTCAGGTGGCACTGCTCAGGTGGCACTCCTCAGGTGGCACTCTGTTCTGTTTTTCTACAAAAGTTGGACCTTACTAATATATATATATATATATATATATATATATATATATATATATATATATATATATATATATATATATATATATATATATATATATATATATATATATATATATATATATATATATATATATATATAGGTCAGACTTCGGTTTAAACCAGGTACATATTTCAGAAACTACTGAACGTACGTGAAAAAGGATTATATTTTTAGAATCCTTGTCGAATTTCAGGTAGGAAAGTATAAAATGTTTGCAAATAAATAAAAAAAATTAAAAAAAAAACATGATTATGTACGATAAGCGCTGAACTAATCAACCTAATTCGACTTTATGTAACCTGAACTACCGAAAATGGCCACCGTATATAGGCCTAACCGATGTATTACACCATATATATATATATATATATATATATATATATATATATATATATATATATATATATATATATATATATATATATATATATATATATATATATATATATGTTTTCTAAAAAAAAAAAATGGAAAAATACCCCATATCTTAGAAATGGAAAAGTAGTCGACAATATCATCATCACTCACGGGTCGGGGGATACGGGGGGCAGAGCCCCCGTAGATATACCCTGGGTATATACCAAGTTTAAGTTTTTTAGCCCAAAAAATGGCTTAAAAAACATTTTTTTGAACATCTTACTTTGAACCCCAGTAAAAATTTTGTGGATCCTCAAACTGACCTTACACTCAAAATTTAGGGGCTACATGGAGTTTACTTAAATATAAAAATTAAAAAATATATATATATATATTTATATATTTTTTTTTTTTTTTTTATTTTTTTTTCCAGAAAACATTATTTGAGCTTATATATATATATATATATATATATATATATATATAATATATATAATATATATATATATATATATATATATATATATATATATATATATATTTTAACATCTTTTACAATTTTGTTAGTCATTAGCGAAATTTTAGTTATTCAAATTTCGGCAAAATTTAAGAAAAAAAAGTGATGTTGCCAGACGTAAGATTCTATCGAGACTTAATAAAAAGTAAACTTTACTTATAAAAACTTTATTATTATAAGAATTTTTTTTATTTCCCAATGTTTCCTATCTGAAATTCGACAAGGATTATTCCAAAAATATAATCCTCTTCTACGTACGTTCAGTAGTTTTTAAAATATGTACCTGGTTTAAACCGAAGTCTGGCCATTTATATATATATATATATATATATATATATATATATATATATATATATATATATATATATATATATATATATATATATATATATATATATATATATATATATATATATATATATATATATATATATATTTTTAAACTTATTCTTTCTTTAATCTACGTATTAAAATTTGTTTTAATTTTATTTGCAATTTTATACATCGTTGAATTCATAATTTTTATTACTCTCTCTCTCTCTCTCTCTCTCTCTCTCTATATATATATATATATATATATATATATATATATATATATATATATATATATATATATATATATATATATATATATATATATATATATATATATATATATATATATATATATATATATATATATATATATATATATATATATATATATATATATATATATATATATATATATATATATATATATATATATATATATATATATATATATATATATATATATATATATATATATATATATATATATATATATATATATATATCGCTTTATTTGTAGAGTTCCATACACATTTAAAATTAGAATATGTATTTATATTTGCAAAATATTTTTATATTTACAATAAAACTACCAAACGTTATTCTTCCTATTATTATTATTTATTATGTTCGTTGTTAAGATATATTTGTTTTATTAGATCAATTTTGCTACCGTGAGTGAGCCATATAATTTTGCAACGAATCTTTTTGGTCCAGACAACGAATATAACCTTACAATGCCTGATTTTTATTTCAATACGAATGACACAATGAATATCACTGTTTCTTCATCGTTAGATAAAAATTATTATTTTGATGCAGTTGGAATTTTTTTATCTACATCAGTTGGGGGTAAGCAGATATAAAATTATTATTACGCTTTTTAAAATGAAAATAATCTTGCAGTAATTAGTTAAAATAAGATACAATTTAAAAGGTAAATAATAAAAGTATAATAATAATAAAAATAATAATAATGATATTAATAATAAAACTAATAATTTTATTAATACTAATAATAAAAATAATTATATTAGTAATAATAATAATAACAATATTAATAATAACATGAAAATGATTAATAAAAAATTCTGGAAAATCTTTCTCAACTAAAACACACTATTTTAAATGAAAAAAATTTTGTAGAGTTAATTAATCCATTCAATTAAGTCAAATGACTTCAGAATTTTGCAATCCTTTTTTATAGAGAGCAAAAGGCTATCTATTTTATGTATTTTTATGTATGTGCTATTCAATTATATGTATTATTATGTATGGGAGGGAATTTGCCTCTCTCATTCCTCCACCGTTGCGTCGTCCTCGTTGCACAAGGGGTGCCCTGCTTTCGCACGAATTTTGTGTGAGTGTAGGAAACCCCAGGTTAGCCTGTTGTGGTGTCTCCTTCTTTCCAGCCACCTCTGTTCTGTGGATCTCTCTACCATCATCTATTTTTCCTTCTGTATTTAATCTACGTTATGTATTTTTATGTATTTGCTATTCAACTATATGTTTTATTATGTATGTGCTCACCTATTGTGTTATTATTATGTATGCGTTCATCTATTATATATTTAATTACCGGTATATTAGTGCTCCTCTATTATTTGTATTATTATGCATGTGGCCTTATTATGCATTATCTTTGAACTCTTCTTTAATGTATGAGGCCTTGTATTATATTTATTATCTATGCACTCTTCTTTTATATGTATTATTATGTATGTGCCATCAATTATTTATTTTTTATGTCTTTGCTCATCTGTTAAATGTAATACTATGTATGTGCTCATCTACTATAGGCATTATTATTATGTGATCATCTTTTACATGTATTATTATGCATGTGTCCATCTATCATATGCATTATGTATGTGCTCATCTACGATATATATTTTTAATTATGTCTCCAACTATTATTTATATTATTATGCATGTGATCATCTATTATAATTGTTATGTATGTGTTCATCTATTATATATTATCATATATGTGCATGTAATATTATTATGTATCACTGTTTATTCAAAGTTCGATCCATATATTTATATTTTCACAATGTTCTTATAATACAATGTTCTTGTATTACTTCGTATGTGATCAACTATTATATGAATTATTATGTATGTGTTCATCTATTATATTTATAATTATGTATATATGTCCATCTATTTTATGTATTGCTATATTTGTGCCTGCACAACCATAATATGTATAATTAAAAAAGCGTCCATCTATTATATATATATATATATATATATATATATATATATATATATATATATATATATATATATATATATATATATAATTATGTATGTTATCTATTATATGTATTATAGTATAAGTACTCACCTATTAAATGAATTATTATTATTGCCATATTATATAAAATATTATTTGTAATATTTCATACGTGTTCATCTATTTTATGTTATTTATGAACCCATCTGTTATGTGTATAGTTATGCTTGTAGTCATCTATTATATTTATGTGCTTAACTATTATATGCATTATTATGTATGTTATCATCTATTATATTTATTAACATATATATGATCATCTTTTATATATATTATTATGTAGATATCCATCTCTTTTTTGTATTATCATGTATGTGGTCATCCATAATGTATATTATTATGTGCGTTCTCACCAATTATTTGTATTTCTATGTAAATGCTCACTTTTTTATATGCATTGTTTTGTTCGTGTTCATCTATTATATGAATTATTATGTTTGTGCTCACCTGTTATATTTGAGTGTTCATTTATTATGTCTTATTATTTATGTGTTCATCTATTATCTGTATTATTATGTATGTGCTCTTCTTTTATGTGTATTGTCATGTATGTGTTCATATATTACACTGATCTGCAACATTTTGAGGTCTAAGGTATTTCAACGATTCTGAAATAGTTCTATTCATTTACAACATTTTCATTTTGAAACCGATATTATTTTATTAATCCTATAATATGCCTATATATATATATATATATATATATATATATATATATATATATATATATATATATATATATATATATATATATATATATATATATATATATATATATATATATAATATATATATATATATATATATATATATATATATATTATATATATATATATATATATATATATATATATATATATATATATATATATATATATATATATATATATATATTATATATATATATATATATATATATATATATATATATATATATATATATATATATATATATATATATATATATATATATATATATATATATATATATATATATATATATATATATATATATATATATATATATATATATATATATATATATACTATATATATATATATATATATATATATATATATATATATATATATATATATATATATATAATATATATATATATATATATATATATATATATATATATATATATATATATATATATATATATATATATATATATATATATATATAGATATATCGCTTTCAATAGGATTCTTTTTTGATGAAAATGGATATATATTACACAACCATTTTTTGTGCATTTATTATAATAATTCTAATGAAGGAGAGGGACTTCCATACATTGTAAAAGAATATTTTAATAACAGTGAGAATTGGAGAGCGAACCGTGTGAATTATACAATAAGAAATGGTGGTGCCATATTTTAACGAAAGGGGAATGGTACGAATATTTTTATATACATATTTTTTTTTTTTTAAATTATATTTTTATTGTTTTTCATTCTATTTATTTATTTATTTTTTTTTTTTTTTTTTTTTTTTGTAATTCAATGTTTGTCTTTTTAATGTAAATAAGAATTATTAAAAGTTTTCAATTAATAATAATAATAATAATATATATAAATTTATATATATTTTTTATATATTACCTCTGGTGGACAAAGGCCAGAGGCTTACCAAGTTACCACCAGAGTTTAGGGAACAATCCAGAAATCGGGTCAATTTAAAAGGCCGACATGTCCCGATACACGGGGTTTAAAGGTGTGAAAATCATAAGAAGTTGGAAAAATAGATGAAGGAAGTGTGTTCCAGACATTACTAGTAGAGTACATGTAAGAATGAGCATAGCAGTTAAGTCTGGGGTTGGAGAGTTAAACACAGAAAGGATGAAAATTTGTAGAAAGGAGTGTATCACGAACCCTTCTCAGTGAAGGAGGTATGAGATGGGAGAGTTCAGAAGAGCAATGTTCATTGTAATAGTGATAGTATAGAGTGAGTGAAAAAACAATTCGACGGGCAGAAAGAAACAGGAGAGAATTAATGAAAGCAGAAGAGTTGATAAGACGAAAAGACCTAGACTCCACCTTTTCAAGGAGAGCTGTATGAGTGGAAGCACCACAGATGTGTGATGCAGACTCCAAACAGGGGCGAACAAATCCTTATACAGAGCAAGCAACTGGGGTGGCGTGAAGAAATTCTGAAGGCGCCTCAGAACACCCAACCTCTTAGAAACTTGTTTAGAAAGAGAAGTAATGTGATCTTTCCAAGAAAGATCACGAGAAAAAGAAACACCGAGAATATAAGGAGAGATGAAGGCTTGAGATGTTTGTTTTCAAAGAAGATATCATAGTTAGTATGTGTGTAGGTACTATATTATATCACATGTTTAAAAAACAAATATATATTTTTTAGGGAAAAATGTTAATAAAATAAATATTTCGAAGTTCTAAACAGTTTAAGTTAGTTTGTAAAAGAGGCGAACATTAAGAAAATAGATAAAGTGTGCAAAATACAAAGTTTTCACGACATAGTTATATTGAATGAAGTTATTACTCGAAGGTGAAAGAATAAGTAATTAGTTTGTGTCGAGTAGAAAGATGGAGGAATTGAGTTTTTGAGGCATTGAAAACGATCATGTTTTCTCATCCTCAATTTGAAATACGAGAAAGATCAGAGATCAGTTGCTCCAAGGCCTTCCTTCTTGCATCAATTAACTGCTGTTGGAGGGGCTTCTTTTAAATTGAAAGGAGAAATAAAGGGTGGAGTTATCAGCATAGGATTAGATAGAAGACGGAGTAATAGAGAGAAGGTCATTGGTAAAAATTAGAAAAAGAGTTAGAGATAGGACAGATCCCTTAGGAACACCACTATTTATAGGTTATAAAGGAAGAACGGTGAACGTTTACAGCGGCTGCTATAGAAGTACCAGAAAGGAAATCAGAAAGAAGATCACAGAGAGAAATATATATTCCGAAAGAGGGAAGTTTGGAAATCAGAGCTTTGTGTCAGACCCTATCAAAGGCTTTCCATATGTCTAGCGTCACACCGAAAAACTCACCGAAATCCGGAAGAGCGGAGGACCAAGAGTCAGAAAGAAGAGAAAGGAGATCATCAAGAAAAAGCCACACTGACTATCAGAGATTAAAATAGAAGAATTAAGATGTTTTTAATTCTTCTTGTTAATGTTGAATTCGAAAACTTTACAAAGAACAGAGATATGGGGCGAAAGTTAGAGGGTTGGAAGGGGTCCTCCTTCTTCGGCACAGGCTGAATGAGTGCACGTTTCCAGGAAGGAGGAAATGTTGAAATTGAAAGAAATAGACAAATTAGTTTTTCAGAAGCACAAGTTTTTGAGAACCACAGGAAGAATAATATCAGGAACATACGCCTTCTTAGTGTTAAACCCAGAGAGAGAGCAGAAATGACATCTTTAGAAGAAATTACAATATGTCATAAATAAGTTGGAGGGGGTTGAAGGATGTGAAAAGCTCCGGAGTCGTCTAAGATAGAGTTAAAGACAAAAGTTTAAGCAAAATGTTCAACTTTAGTAGAAGGTAAAATGGCAGTTGTGCCATAAGAAGAAACTAGAGGAAGGAAAAAGGAAGAAGCAAAGTTAGAATTGACATTTTTTCAAAATTCCAGAAAGGACTAGAAGAAGAGGAACCAGAAATATTACTGCATTAACAACAGAGTTGTTGGTATCACGATTTCGGGATGAAATGAGTTTCTGGAATTTGAGGAAGACGATAATCCCTGAAGGCATCATCCCTGCGGCAGATAGCGCGAAAACAAGTAAGGTTGATCCAAGGTTTGCTAGGTTTAGTTGAAGGGAAAGAATATGTAATGTTGTGTTAGGTTTAAAAAATCTCTCCATGCCAGGGAGAATCACGTCGGTTATTCTCTCAGCACATTCCGAGGGATCCCTCCCACGGAAGCAGTAATTCCATAGGAAATCAGAGAAATACAACTGCAAGTCAGAACAGTTAGTAGCATCGAAGTGCCAGAAATGTCTCCAAGCCGAAGAGATACGGGTAGGGAGTTGCACCAACTGCTCAAGGTTGTTCTGGATAGAAAAGTTGTAGTCGAGTTCACCAGTTGGGTCACGAGAACTAGAAAAAGCCATTGCCGGTGGTGAACATTGAAATCACCTAAAATGATGATTTCGGAGAAAGAGGAGGAGAAAGAATGTGTTCTATTTTGGAGTTTAAATAGTCGAAGAATTTTTTATAGTCAGTAGAATTAGTAGATAAATAGACAAAACAAATAAATTTTGTAGTAGAATTGCAAGAGAGCTTAAGCCATACAGTAGAGAATTTTGAAAAGTCAAAATTAGAGACACAAGAACAAAAAACATCGCTGCGTAAATATGCGCAACATCCCCTTTGACTGAAAATTAAGGCCAGAGACAGTACGTGTTAAGAGGGTAAGGTTCAATGGCTGTACCCATACACACACACACACACACACACACACACACACACACACACACATAACACACATATACACATATTATATATATATATATATATATATATATTATATATATATATATATATTATATATATATATATATATATATATATATATATATTTTTTTTTTTTTTTTTTTTTTTTTTTTTTTTTAGACGTGGTTGTGAAATTAAAAGATATTATAAGAATGAAATTTTCTTTCACAGCAATTTAAACCCGAACAAATGTTTGTAAAGGAAGAAAAAAACCCACGTTTTGATGAAAAGAAAATGATGAGAAGAGGTTGCAAATTCATTGGTAATTATTCAAATATTTTTTTTCGCTTCTCCTATTATTAATATTCTTAATTCTCTCTCTTTCCTTTTCTTTCTCTTTATCCTTCTCTCTCTCTCTCTCTCTCTCTCTCTCTCTCTCTCTCTCTCTCTCTCTCTCTCTCTCTCTCTCTCTCTCTATTTCCAAACAGATTTAATTTTCTTAATGTCAATATTAAATCAATATTAAATAGTAAATAAATTTACACCTATAATATATATATATATATATATATATATAATATATATATATATATATATATATATATATATATATATATATATATATAATATATTATATATATATATATATTATATATAGGAAAACCAGAATCAACGGAAAGCACAACAATATTGAAGGAAAAATCAACATTGACGGAAAAGAAAGTTACAATAGCAACAACAATATTGAAGGAAAAATCAAAATTAACTGAAGAAACAACATTGCCGAAAAAGGAAATTACAAAAACAACAACAACATTGAAGGAAGAATCAACATTGACGGAAGAAACAACATTGACGGAAGAAACAACATTGATTAAAGATACAACATTGACGGAAGAGAAAGTTACGAAAAAAGCAACACTATTGAGGGAAACATCAACAATGACGCAACCAACAGAACCGGCCGAATTAAAGGATGATAATAAAGAGTTTGATGGTATGAACCAGTTAATTGGAAACGCCATTCCACCGGGAGGTTCACTTCCCGAAAGTGGACCAAAAATAACATCAACAGAAAAGAATGACGAAAAGAAGGAAACTACTAAGCAGAGTGGTTCAGGAGGAGGTGGAGGTAAAATGAAAATATTTTAAAAATTAACTTTTAGATAAAGATTTTATTTTATTTTACTTATTTAATTAAAATATCTATTCTTTCTTTATATATATATATATATATATATATATATATAATATATAATATATATATATATAATAATATATATATAATATATATTTATATTATATATATTATATATATAATATATTATATATATATAATATATTATATATATATAATATATATATATATATATATATATATATATATATATATATATATATATATATATATATATTATATAAGATATATATATATATATAATATATATAATATATATATATATATATATATATATATGTCTCCTCCGTGGGCAAAGGCGGAGGCCTACTTATCCACCAGAGTTGGAAATTCAGAATCTGTCGCTAATGGCTGAGTGTCCGATACCGGGTTTAAAGTGTGAAGTCAGGAATTGGGAAAACAGATAAAGGGATGTGTTCAGACTTTACCAGTAGAGTAATGAAGGGTGAGCATAGCGGTTAAGTCTGGGTCGGAGAGTTGGACATTGAAAGTATGAGAATGAGTAGAAGACATGTCGCACGAGATCTTCTTAATGCAGGGATACGACTTGAGAGTTTAGAAGGCAATGTTCGTTATAATAGCGATAGTAAGAGAATTGACTCAACAATCGACGGGAAAAAGAATTGGAGAGTTAGTAAGAGAGGAGAGTTTATGAGAGAAATGCCCTAGGCTCCACCTTTCGAAAGTGTATGTGTGACACCCAGATGTGAAGCGTACCCATACAGGGCGAACAATACCCCTATCAGAGCAGCAACTGGGTTGCGATAAAACGAGGCCTCAAACACACAACGCTAGAAGCTTGTTAGAAAGAAAATAATGTGATCTTTCAAGAAGATCACGAGAAAAAGAACACCGAGATGAAGGTTTGCGTTGAGTGTTTTCTAAGATGTTTGTGTGTGGAAGATTGTGTCGAGTAGAAAGATGGAGGAATTGAGTTTTTGAGGCATTGAAAACGACAATGTTTTCTCTGCCCCAATTTGAAATACGAGAAAGATTAGAGGTCAGTTGCTCCAAGGCCACCCTTCTTGAATCTATCAAATATTGTTATTAGGATGAAGAAGAAGTGGAAGAATTAACACTCCAATGTGAGACAAGGGTACACTAGAGACACTGAGAATTTGAAACGTCATAAGGAATGAACCAAAGGGTAATATTAAAGGAAGAATCGACATTGAAGGAAAAGGAAGTTACGAAAACAACAAAAACTATTGAAGGAAGAATCAATATTGACTGAAGAAACAACATTCATTAGAGAAACGTTTCATTTCTCCTTTCAAATTGAAAATAGTAATGAAGGGTGGAGTCATCGGCATAGAGAGTTAGAGAGAAGGTCATTATGATAATTAGAAAAGAGTTGAATAGACAGATCCTCAGTAACCAATATTATAATTTATAGGAGAACGTGGCCGTCTACAACAGCTTATAGAACGATGAAGGAATTAGACAGAAGTCACAGAGAGAAGGATAGATTCCGAAAGGGAAGTTTAATCAAAGCTTTGTGCAGACTATCAAGCTTTCGATATGTCAGTTGCGAGAGCAAAATATTCACCGAAATGGTGAAGAGTGGAGAACTAAGAGTCAGAAGAGGAAAGAAGATCAAAGTAGTGTTCTTACAAAGCCATACGGCGATCAGAGATAAGATTAGAAAATTAGGTGTTTCAAATCTCCTATTAAGGATAGATTCGAAAACTTTAGAAGAACGGAGGTTAAAAAATAGGACATAGTTGAGAGTGAGAGGGTCCCTTCTTCGGCACAGGTGAAAGAGCACGTTTCCAGCAAAGTTAAGGTCGAAGTAGAAGGCAAAACGAAATAGTTTAACAGAAGGGTGCAAGCTCAAGCACAAGTTTTGAGAACCGCAGGAAGAATACCATCGGACCATACGCCTTCTTAGTTTTAGCTAGAGAGAGCAGAAATGACATTTTAAAGAAATACAATGCAGGCATAATTAGTTAGGGGGTTGAAGGAGGAGGATAGCTCCGGAATCGTCTAGGTAGAATAGAGGAAAAGTTGAGCAAAAAGTTCAGCTTTAGAGAAGGTAAAATGGCAGTTGTGCCATCGAAGAAAATAGAGAGGGAAAGAGGAGAAGCAAAGTTCTCGAAGAAATAAGATTCTGCAAACCGATTCCGGGAGTAAATACAAATTGAATGAGTTTCAGGAGTTTGAAGACGACGGTAATCTCTGAAGGCAGCATCTTTACGGTGGATAACGTGAGAACAAGTAGAGTTAAACCAGGTTTGTTAGGTTTAGTGGAAGGGAAAGAATATAGTGTGTACACCTCCATGCCAGAGAGAATCACCTCGGTCATACCCTCGGCACACTCCGAGGGACCACGCCCACGCCCACGAACGCCCACGCCCACGCCCACGATTCCCACGTACCACGCCCACGCCCACGCCCACGAAACAATATTCATTCCATGAGAAATCAGAGAAGTACAACCACAAATCAGACCATTTATTTATATATATATTAGGGATGGAGTGAAGTATCGGTATCGGTATCGGTATCGGCAAGTATCGGCATATTTTCCGACGGTATCGGTATCGGTATCGGCAAAAAATTTGTATAGGAGTAAAGTATCGGTATCGGTAGTAATCGGCAAGTATCGGCATATTTCAGGTATCGGGTATCGGTATTGGTATCGGCATCGGTATCGGCTATTTTTTCGGTATCGGTATCGGTAAAAATTTTGGTATGCTCCACCCCTAATATATATATATTATATAATAGTAATATATATATAATATATATATATATATATTATATATTTATATATATATATTATATATATATGTATATATATATTATTATATATATATATAATATATATATATATATATATATAATATATATATAGTATATATAATATATATATATATAAATATATATATATATATTATATAATATATATATATATATATATATATAATATATATATATATATATATTATATATATATATATATATATATATTATATATATATTATATATATTTATATATATATAATATATATATATATATATATATATATATAAATATATATATATTATATTATATAATATATAATATATAATATATATAATATATATATTATTTTTTTTATTTTTATTTTTATTCTGAAAATTTTAAAATTGGTTATTTTATTGCTAATATATACCACATTTTCCCATAAATATATTTTGTTTTTAATTATGATGAATTTGGCATTCCAAAAACTGTTCAAATTTATAGATTGAAAATTTTTCAAAAATTCAAAATTTAATCAAGGAAAAAATTATTAACTTAATTTAATTATTATTAGTATTTATAAGTTTTATTACAATAAATATTATTTCTACGATTCTTCTTCTTCTTCCCTTTGTTATTTTTTATTATTATTATTATCATTATTATTATTTATGATTATTATTATTATTATTATTATTATTATTATTATTATTATTATTATTATTATTATTATTATTATTATTATTATTATTATTATTATTATTATTATTATTATTATTATTATTATTATTATTATTATTATTATTATTATTATTATTATTATTATTATTATTTATTATTATTATACGTATTGAAGATTATCGTTTTAACTAGAAACTTTTTTTACCCTTTTTTTACAATAGTGGAGCTAAAATCTGGCAACATTTTCTGGCTTTGTAAGTTTAATCATGTAATTCTTTTATATTTTATTTTTAGTTCCGATAAAAACATTTAGTTCGGATTTTTAATTTGTTTGTTTGTTTGCTTAGTTTGTTTCGTTTTTTTGTTTGTTTGCTATTTTGTTTGCTTGTTTGTTTCATAAGTTTCCAAATTTTTAAAATATTTTGTTCAACAACGAAAAACTTAATGATTTTTTGAAATTTTTGTACTTCTCATGCAAAGTTTCAAAAGAAAATTGCTTAACCTTTACCTATAATAAATTTAAAGGTTAACCAATTTATATATATATATATTATATATATATATATATATAATATATAATATATATATATATAATTTATATATATATATATATATATATATATATAGCCCTCTAACTATCGTCCAATCTTTCTTTTTTTAACCTCCGTTCTTTCTAAGTTTCGAATCTATCCTTTAACAGGAAGATTTGGAAACATCTCCAATTCTTCTAACTATCTCAGATCGCAGTATGGCTTTCGAAAGAAACGCTCTACTGGAGAATCTTCTTTCCCTTCTCTCTGACTCTTGGTCCTCCGCTCTTCGGCATTTCGGTGAATCTTTTGCTGTAGCGTCGGACATATCGAAAGCTTTCGATAGAGTCTGGCACAAAGCTTTGATGTTCTCCAACTTCCCTATTCGGAATCTATCTCCTCTCTGGACCTTCTCTCTGATTTCTTTCCGTCGTCTAATAGCAGCTGTTGTAGAACGGCCACCGTTCATACCTTTAAACTAATTAATAGTGGTGTTCCTCAAAAAACTGTCCTACTCCCCAACTCTTTTCCTAATTTTTCTTAATGACCTTCTCTCTATTACTTCAATCTCTATCCACTCCTATGCTGATGACTCCACCCTTCATTATTCTTTTCATTTGAAAGACGCCCCTCCGACACAGTTAATAGGGCCCAAGGAGGTGGCCTTGGAGCAACTAACCCTCTGATCTATCTCGCATTCCAATTGGGGCATAAGAAAACATGGTCGTTTTCATGCATCGAAAATTCAATTCCTTCATCTCTCTAATCGACACATCTTCCACACAACTACGAATCTTCTTCGAAAACACTCAACTCAAACCTTCATCTCTCCTATTTCAATATTCTTGGTGATTCTTTTTCTTGTGATCTTTCCTTGGAAGATACATTACCTCTCTTTAAAACAAGCTCCTAGAGGTTGGTGTTCTGAGGCGCCTTCGGTATTTCTTCACACACCCCCAGTTGCCTTGCTCTGTATAGGGGTGTTGTTCGCCCTGTATGGATATGCGTCACACATTGGGGGTGGTTCCACACACACAGCTCTCCTGGAAAAGGTGGAGTCTAAGAGCTTTCGCCTTATCAATTTTCCTGCTCCCACTAACTCTCTTCAGTCTCTTTCTTCTCGTCGAAATGGTTGCGTCACTCTCTCTCTACATCGCATCACAATGTGACACTGCTCTTCTGAACTCTCTCGTCCATACCTCCTCCATTAAGAAGGGCTGCGTGCGACTGTCTTTCTACACAGTCTCATCCTTTCTCTGTCCAACTCTCTGACCCCAAGACTTAACCTCTATGCTAACTTACATTTACTCTACTGGTAAATAGTCTGGAACACACTTCCTTCACTATTTTCCCAACTTCCTATGAACTCAAGCACCTTCAAACGCCGTGTTCAGGTCAAATGTCGGCCTTTAATTTGACCATGTTTCCGACTTCCCTCCAAACTCTGGTGGAACAATGGTAGGCCCTGGCCTTTGCCCACCAGAGGAGAAATAAAAAAAAAAAAATATATATATATATATATATATAAATATATATATATATAATATATAATATAATAATAATATATATATATATAGTATATATATATTATATATTATATATATAAATTTATATATATATATATATATATATATATTATATATATATATATATATATATAATATATTATATATATATATATATATATATATGATATATATATATATATATCGATTTTTCCTCTTCAATTTTTTTGTTTTTTATTTTTATTTGTTTTGAGTTGTGATTCGTTTTCCATTAAGATATTTGGAAAAATTTGATGGAATGTTGCAAATAGAGAAACAAAAGTCAATCACTTGCATGTAAAAATGCCACTAAAAGGGAGGGTAAAGAAGAAACCGAACAGAGAGAGAGAGAGAGAGAGAGAGAGAGAGAGAGAGAGAGAGAGAGAGAGAGAGAGAGAGAGAGAGAGAGAGAGAGAGAGAGAGTTGTATGAGTTTAAGTTATTTGAATCCTTGTTAAAAAAAAATGAAATTGTTTTGAAATGGGTTTGGTTGTAAATGGTGTTGAATTCTCTTCTTCATTTTTTTATTTTGAAAATCAAAATTAGGAATTTTATTTCAAAAACATTCTCAAAAATAACTTAAAATAAAATTATATAAATAGATAAATCTTTTTCTTTCATTTATCTATCACTTCTCTTTCATTTATTTACATTAGTAACAATCATTTCAACAATGTCTATCTTCTCTCTCTCTTCTCTCTCTCCTCTCTTTTTTTTTTTTTTTTTTTTTTTTTTTTTTTTTTTTTTTTTTTTTTTTTTTTTTTTTTTTTTTTTTTTTTTTTTTTTTTTTTTTTTTTTTTTTTTTTTTTTTTTTTTTTTTTTTTTTTTTTTTTTTTTTTTTTTTTTTTTTTTTTTTTCTTTTTCTTTCCTTCTTATTCGTATCTTAACTCGAAACTTCAAACTTTCTAAATTTGGAACTTAAAATGTCATTTAAACATTTAATAAACAAATCACTTCACTTTTTTGAACACACGTAAACTATTTTGTGTGTCTATTAATAAACAGATTCACACAAACACGTTGGAAGTGATTTGATTAAAGCGGAAATGGATGAAAAGATTCTCACAGAAACATAAGAGGAGGTTCGTGAAAGTGGAACATAGGAACGTAGGAGGAGGTACTCTTCTTTCTCTCTTTTCTCTCTCCTTCTCTCTTCTCTGCCTCTCTCCTCTCTCTCTCTCTCACTCTCTTCTCCATCTCCCTCCCTCTCTCTCTTCTATGCCTCTCTCTCTTCTATGCCTCTCTCCTCTCTCTCCCTCTCCTCTCCATCTCCCTCCCTCTCTCTCTTCTCTCTCTCTCTCTCCTCTCTCTTCTCTAGTTATCTCTCTCTCTCTCTCTCTCTCTCTCTCTCTCTCTCTCTCTCTCTCTCTCCGTAGCTTAAGTTAATTGAAGCAAACGAATGATTAGTTCATTTGCAATTGAGAAGAGTTCCA
>SEYY01007446.1:5000-12500 GCA_009176605.1 Armadillidium nasatum
TAGTTCCATAATTTGATGAAGACGTCAAAGTTTTCGATGATAGGGTTCATTAGTGTTTTAGGATTCACCATGATTATTTTGATATGGTGGGAGAAGAATGTATTTCGTATGGATAAAATGTGTTAATTTTTGGAAAAGTGAAATAAGATAGGAAAATTCCGTTGATTTAAATCAGTTTTATAAACCTGGAAATTTTTTGAAAAACATTTAAAATAAGATTTGAAAATTCCTTAGAATTTTTCGCTATTATAAATTCTGGAAATTTATGAAATAAGATTTCCAGTGACCGTAGAGTTATGTTCTTTAATAGCACATAACAATTAAAGAAATGAAATATATGTTTTATTTTTCGAAGTAGAAGAAAAATATTTTTGTATGTTCCAGTTTCCAATTATTCTGGAAAATCGGAACAGAGTGTAAGGGAAAATCAAAAACAGTGCAAAAGTAACAAGAGCGGCTAGACGTCAGTACGGGAAAAGGAGGAACAACACCTCTCAGGGCGTCAATTTGTACAGGTGTGGGATGTTTGTACCCACTGTACAATAATGGAAATACCTTGTCACTGCAGAAGACAGCTTAAGGTTTGAAATTGTCAATAACCTTATCGTCTTTTTTTTTTTATTATGTCACATCTGGTAAGCAAAGGACGAAGGCATACTAAATTCCACTACAGTTGGGGAATATTCCGGATCCAATCGCTAATGGCCAACGTGACCCGATACACTGCGTTTAAAAGTGTGCAAGTCAAAGGAAATAAGGTAAATAGATAAAGGGAGTGTGTTTCAGACTTTACCATTAGAGTACATTAGTGAGCATAGCGGTTAAGCCTGGGCTCGGAGATTTGGACAGAGAAAGGATGAGACTGTGTAGAAAGTCGTGTCGCACGAGCCCTTCTCAATGGAGGAGGTATGCGACGTGAGAGTTCAGAATAGCAATATCCGTTGTAATAGCGATAGTATAGAGAAAGAGATGCAACAATTCGACGGAAAGAAAGAGACTGGAGAGAGTTAGTAAGAGCAGGAGAATTGATCAGACGAAAAGCTCTAGACTCCACCTTTTCTAGAATAGCTGTATATGTGGAACCACCTCAGATGTGAAAGGCGTACTCCATACAGGGGCGAACAACACTCCTATACAGAGCAAGCAACTGAGATGGCGTAAAAAAAAACCACGAGGCTCCTCAGAACACCCAACCTCTTAGAAGCTTGTTTAAAAAAAGAGAAATAATGGGATCTTTCCAAGAAAGATCACGAGAAAAAGAAACTCTGAGAATATTGAGGACAGATGAAGGTTTGAATTGAGTGTTTTCGAAGAAGATATCATAGTTGTGTGGAAGATTGCGTTGAGTAGAAAAGATGGAGGAACTGAGTTTTTGAGGCATTGAAAACGACCATATTTTCTCTGCCCCAATTTAAAATACGAGAAAGATCAGAGGTCAGTTGCTCCAAGGCCATCCTTCTTGAATCTATCAACTGCTGTTGGGAGGGACGTCTTTCAAATTGAAAAGAGTAATGAAGGGTGGAGTCATCGGCATAGGAGTGTATAGGAGACGAAGTAGTAGAGAGAAGGTCATTGATGAAAATTAGAAAAAGAGTTGGAGAAAGGACAGATCTTTGAGGAACATCACTATTTATAGATTTATAGGAAGAACGGTGGCCGTCTACAAGAGCTGCTATAGAACGACCGAAAAGGAAATTAGAGAGAAGAATAGATTCCGAAAGAGGGAAGTTTGGAAATCAAAGCTTTGTGCCAGACTCTATCGAAAGCTTTCGATATGTCTAGGGCCACAGCGAAAGATTCACCGAAACCCCGAAGAGCGGAGGACCAAGAGTCAGAAAGTAGGGAAAGAAGATCATCAGTAGAATGTTCTTTACAAAAGCCATAATTTAGATCAGAGATTAGATTGGAAGAATTGAGATGTTTCCAAATCTTCCTGTTAAGGATAGATTCGAAAACTTTAGAAAGAACGGAGGTTAAAGAAATAGGACGATAAGAAGTGCTGAGAGGGGTCCCCCTTCTTCGGCACAGGTTGAATGAGTGTACGTTTCCAGCAAGAAAGCAAGGTCGAAGTAGAAAGGCAAAGACGAAATAGTTTACCAAGGCAGGGTGCAAGCTCGGAAGCACAAGTTTTGAGAACCGCAGGAGAAATACCATCAGGACCATACGCCTTCTTAGTGTTAAGTTGAGAGAGAGCAGAAATGACATCTTTAGAAGAAATTACAATGTTAGGCATAAATAAGTTGGAGAGGGTTGAAAGAGGAGGAATAGCTCTGGAATCGTCTAAGGTAGAGTTAGAAGCAAAAGTATGAGTGAAGAGTTTAGCTTTAGTAGAAGGTAAAATGGCAGTTGTGCCATCTGAAGAGACTAGAGGAGGGAAACAGGAAGATGCAAAGTTAGTTATCATTTTTTGCAAAAAGCCAGAAAGGTGGAGAGGAAGAAGAACCAGAAAGATTGTTGCATTTGCGGCGGTGAAAAGAGTTTTTGGTATTCAATATAAATTGAATGAGTTTCAGGAGTTTGAAGACGACGGTAATCTCTGTAGGCAGTATCCCTACTGCGGATAGCGCTAGAACAAGTAGAGTTAATCCAAGGTTTGTTAGGTTTAGTAGAAGGGAAAGAATATGGAATGTACGCCTCCATGCCAGAGAGAATCACCTCGGTTATGCGCTCAGGACACTCCGAGGGACCCCTCCCACGAAAGCAATAATCATTCCATGGGAAATCAGAGAAGTACAACCGCAAGTCAGACCAGTTAGCAGCACCGATGTGCCAGAAACGTCTCCTCGCCGAAGGCGGGGGCCGTTCTTGCGGAAGACTTGAAGAGACAGAACAAGATAAGAACAAGATAAGAAAGTGATCGGATGAACCCAGAGGAGGAAAGAGTTTAACAGTAAAATTAGAAGGATAAGAAGTAAGGAAAAGATCAAGTATGTTAGGTTCATCACCAAGACGGTCAGGGATACTGGTAGGGAGATGCAGCAACTGCTCAAAGTTGTTCTGGATAGAAAAGTTGTAGGCGAGTTCACCGGCTGGATAATGAGAACTAGATGATAGCCATTGGCGGTGGTGAACATTGAAATCACTTAATACGATGATTTCGGAAAAGGCGAAGAAGACAGAATGTGCTCTATTTTGGAGTTTAAATAGTCGAATAATTTGGGATATTCAGAAGAATTACGAGATAGATAAACAGAACAAATAAATTTAGTAGTAGAATTGCAAGAAAGCTTTAGCCATAAAGTTGAAAATTCACGAGGCTCCCAATTAGAGACACGAAAGCTTTTAATTCAACCTTAGATGATTCCGGAGTTTTTCCTTCTCCTTCAGCCCCCTCCAACTCATTTATGTCTAGAATTATAATTTCTTCAAAAGACGTCACTTCTGCTCTCTCTCTGAGCTTAACACTAAGAAGGCGTTTGGTCATGAAGGTGACCTTCCTGTGGTTCTCAAAACTTGTGCTTCCTAGCTTGCACCCTGCCTTGGTAAACTTTTTCGTCTATGTCTTTCTACTTCAACCTTCCATTCTTGCAGCAAGCGTGCGCTCATTCAGCCTGTGTCGAAGAAGGGGAACCCTTCTCAACCCTCTAACTATCGTCCCATTTCTTTAACCTCCGTTCTTTCTAAAGTTTTCGAATCTATCCTTAACAGGAAGATTTGGAAATATCTCGATTCTTCTAACCTTATCTCTGATCGCCAGTATGGCTTTCGTAAGAAACGCTCTACTGGTGATCTCCTTTCCCTTCTCTCTGGCTCTTGGTCCTTCGCTCTTCGGCATTTCGGTGAATCTTTTGCTGTTGCGCTAGACATATCGAAAGCTTTCGATAGAGTCTGGCACAAAGCTTTGATTTCCAAACTTCCCTCTTTCGGAATCTATCCTTCTCTCTGTGACCTTCTCTCTGATTTCCTTTCCGGTCGTTCTATAGCAGCAGTTGTAGACGGTCACCGTTCTTCCTTTAAATCTATTAATAGTGGTGTTCTTCAAGGATCTGTCCTATCCCCAACAATTTTTCTACTTTTCATTAATGACCTTCTCTCTGTTACTTTATCTCCTATCCACTCCTATGCTGATGACTCCACCCTTCATTACTCTTTTCAATTTGAAAGGCCCCCCTCTCAACAACAGTTACTAGATGCAAGGAGGGTTTTCTTGGAGCTGCTGGCCTCTGATCTATCTCGTATTTCTAATTGGGGCAGAGAGAACATGATTGTTTTCAATGCCACCAAAACTCAATTCCTCCATCTCTCTACTCGACACAATCTTCCACACAACTATGATATCTTCTTCGAAAACACTCAACTCAAACCTTCATCTGTTCTTAATATTCTCGGTGTTTCCTTTTCTCGTGATCTTTCTTGGAAAGATCACATTACCTCTCTTTCTAAACAAGCTTCTAAGAGGTTAGGTGTTCTGAGGCGCTTTCAGTATTTCTTCACTCCACCCCAGTTGCTTGCTCTGTATAGGGGTGTTGTTCGCCCCCGTATGGAGTATGCGTCACACATCTGGGGTGGTTCCACTCATACAGCTCTCCTTGAGACGGTGGAGTCTAATGCTTTTTGTCTTATCAACTCTCCTGCTCTCACTGATTCTCTCCAATCTGTTTTTGCCCGTCTAATTGTTTCGTCACTCTCTCTATACTATCGCTATTACAATGGACACTGCTCTTCTGAACTCTCTCGTCGCATACCTCCTTCACTGAGAAGGGCTCGTGCGACTCGACTTTCTACACAGTTTCATCCTTTCTCTGTCCAACTCTCTGACCCCAGACTTAACCGCTATGCTCTGTCCTACATGTACTCTACTGGTAAAGTGTGGAACACACTCCTTTCTTCTATTTTTCCAACTTCCTATGACTTACACACCTTCAAAGTCGTGTATCAGGTCACGTCGGCCTTTAATTTGACCAAGCTTCTGTCTTTCCCCCAAACTTTGGTAGAATTTTTGTAGGCCTCTGGCCTTTGCCCACCAGAGGTGATATAAAAAAAAATAAAAAAAATAAATCTTTGCGCATATGTGCGCAACGACCGCCTTTGGCTGAAAATTGAGGGTAGAGACAGTATAAGGTAACAGAATAAGGTTTGCTGTCAGCACACTCAAACACCTGAGTTTCGGTTAGAAACAAGAGATGAGGCTTAGAAGAAGACTTAAGGTGATAAAAGAATTTCAATAATTAAATTTTGCCCTTATGGGTAAATGGTTAATTTTAATAAATTTACAAAAGCAATATATTCAAGCAACGAAAAAAATTAGATTATGGAAAATAGTGAAAAAATATTTCAAAGAATGAAAAAACAAATAGTAAAATCATAAATTTTACACCTAAAAAAAAATAGATTTTATATTTAAAAACAAAACAACCCTCTACATCTGAAATTTATGAAATAAGTAAATGCATTCCATAATAACACTCCAGTGAAGCGTTATTGAATGTAAAAAGAAAAAAAACGTCATAGAAGCTTGATTAGTTATCCAAACGGAGAAAATACTGGATGTGGTTGAAATTTTTTTGCAAACGCATCCTTTAATATGACGGACGAGAGAATTTTGAGTGCACACTTGCCGTTCGAGCGTTTCTATTACTAAGACGTGGTCGCAAATGAAATGCAACCGACCGTAAAACCTTCGTTTACAGTGCAAAAACATTTAAAAAGAAATTTTAAGAAAATATACATATTTCAATGCAATATATATATATATATATATATATATATATATATATATATATATATATATATATATATATATATATATATATATATATATATATATATATATATATATATATATATATATATATATATATATATTTCACCTCTGGTGGGCAAAGACCAGAGGCCTACTAAAAATTCCACCAGAGTTAGGGGAAAGACAGGATCCTGGTCAAATTAATGGCCGACGTGACCTGATACACGACTTTTGAAGGTATGTAAGTCATAGGAAGTTGGGAAAATAGAAGAAGGGAGTGTGTTCCAGACTTTACAAGTAGAGTACATGTAGGACAGAGCATAGCGGTTAAGTCTGGGGTCAGAGAGTTGGACAGAGAACGGATGAGACTGTGTAGAAAGTCGAGTCCCACGAGCTCTTCTCAGTGGAGGAGATATGCGACGAGAGAGTTCAGAAGAGCAGTGTCCATTGTAATAGCGATAGTATAGAGAGAGTGACGCAACAATTCGACTAGCAAAAAGAGACTGGAGAGAAATAGTGAGAGAAGGAGAGTTGATAAGACGAAAAGCCCTAGTCTCCACCGTCTCAAGGAGAGCTGTAAGAGTGGAACCACCCCAGATGTGTGACGCATACCTATACGTGAGCGAACAACACCCCTATACAGTGCAAGCAACTGTGGTGGATTAAAGAATTATTGAAGGCACCTCAGAACACCTAATCTCTTAGAAGCTTGTTTAGAAAGAAGTAATGTGATCTTTCCAAGAAAGATCACGAGAAATGGAAACACCAAGAATATTAAGAACAGATGAAGGACTGAGTTGAGTGTTTTCGAAGAAGAAATCATAGTTGTGTGGAAGATTGTGTCGAGTAGATAGATGGAGGAATTGAGTTTTGGTGGCATTGAAAATAACCATGTTCTCTCTGTCCCAATTAGAAATACGAGATAGATCAGAGGTCAACTGCTCCAAGGCAACATTCCTTGAGTCTAGTAACTGTTGTTGGGAAGGGCGCCTTTCAAATTGAAAAGAGTAATGAAGGGTGGAGTCATCAGCATAGGTGTGGATAGGAGATAAAGTAACAGAGAGAAGGTCATTAATGAAAAGTAGAAAAATTGTTGGGGATAGGACAGATCCTTGAGGAACACCTTTATTAATAGGTTTAAAGGAAGAGCGGTGACCGTCTACAACTGCTTGCTATAGTACGACCGGAAAGGAAATGAGAGAGAAGGATAGATTCCGAAAGAGGGAAGTTTAGAAATCAAAGCTTTGCGCCAGACTCTATCGAAGACTTTCGATATGTCTAGCGCAACAGCAAAAGATTCACCGAAATGCCGAAGGGCGGATGACCAAGAGTCAGAGAGAAGGGAATGGAGATCACCAGTAGAGCGTTTCTTACGAAAGCCATACTGGCGATCAGAGATAAGATTAGAAGAATGGAGATGTTTTCAAATCTTCCTGTTAAGGATAAATTCGAAAACTTTTGAAAGAACGGAGATTAAAGAAATGGGACGATAGTTAGAGGCTGAATGAGCGCACTTTTTCAGCAAGAATGGGAAGGCCGAAGTAAGAAAGACATAGACGAAAAAGTTTAGAGAGAGAAGAGAGAAAGCTTGAGAAGCAGAGAGAGAGAGAGAGACAGAGAGAAGAAGAGAGATAAGAGACAGAGAGAGAGAGAGAGAGAGAGAGGAGAGAAAGAGAGAGAAAGAGAAGAGCACAAGAGAGAGAGGAGTGAGAGAGAGAGAGAGAGAGAGAGAGAGAGAGAGAGAGAGAGAGAGAGGAGAGAGAGAGAGAAGAGAGAGAGAGAAGAGAGAGGAGAGAGAGAGAAGAGAAGAGAGAGAG
>SEYY01007448.1:5000-10000 GCA_009176605.1 Armadillidium nasatum
TGTAGGTAATTTTATCTTATATATATATATATATATATATATATATATATATATATATATATATATATATATATATATATATATATATATATATATATATATATATATATATATATATATATATATATATATATATATATATATACGGGAGGACGTAGCGACATCCGTAGCTATGCAAGTACCCCAAATTGGACATAAACCACGGTGTGATAGGTTGGGCTAGACGATTCCGTTTCACTCCGTTGCCCTTTGGTTCATTCTTTTTCGCCCTTCACCTTCTAAGAGGGTCTCTAGTGTACCCTCGCCTCATATTAGAGTGTCTATGCTCCCACAAACTCTCCACCCCATTTTTTCTCATGTTCCTTACAAATTTACAAGCGGTTACTCATATTATTTCTATTTTAAAATGAAATATTGGGGAAAATTAGGGATGCCTCAGAAATGCTTGGAGGGACGGCATCCAAAGAATTATTCTCATCCACCCCTCCCCCCTATTATCACTTGGGAGTTTACGGCCTCCGATGATGGGGAAAATCCCGACAGGACCACACGTCCGGTTTGCCCCGGTGCACGGTTTTCTTTTTTCATTAATTTCTTCAACAATCGAGGTCTTTTTTTCCTAACTTCATCTTTGTCGAACACCACATCTCTTCTTCTAAACCTCATCTCTTGTTCTTAACCAAAACCTTCATTTGTCCTCAATATTCTCGGTGTTTCTTTTTCTCGTGATCTTTCTTGGAAAGTTAGGTGCTCTGAGGCGTCTTCACACTACTCCAGTTGCTTGCTCTTTATAGGGGTGTTGTTCGCACCTGTAAAGAGTATACGTCACACATCTGGGATGGTTCCACGCATACAGCTCTTCTCGAAAAGGTAGAGCCTAGGGCTTTTCGTCTTATAAACTCTTTTGCTCTTACTAACTCTCTCCAGTCTCTTCCTTCCCATCGAATTTTTGCGTCACTCTCTTTTTCTCTATAATATCGCTATTTCAATGGACACAGCTCTTTTTCATTTATTTATTATATATCTCCCATTTCTTCTGTCTCACCCTTTCTCTGTCCAACTCTCCGACCTCAGACTTAACCGCTATGCTCAATCTTACATTTACTCTAATGGCAAAATCTGGAACACACTCCCTTTATCTGTTTTCCCAACTTCATTTGACTTGCACACCTTTAAACGCCGTGTGTCGGGTTCTGTATGCCATTAGCGACCAGATTTCCGACTATTCCCCAACTCTGGTGGAAATTGGTAGGCCCCCGGCCTTTGCCCACCAGAAGAGACATAAAAAGAAACGAGAAAAAAAAATATATATATATATATATATATATATATATATATATATATATAATATATATATATATATATATATATATATTATATATATATATATATATATATAATATATATATATATATATATATATATATATATATATATATATATATTATATATAATATATATATATATATATATATATATATATATATATATATATATATATAATTTATAATTAACAGAAAAAGAAACAAAGCAACAATAGTAATAATAATAATAATATATTACCATTGTTATTATTATTAATTATCAAAACGTAAAGAAGAATGTAAGTGCTTTTTAGTACTTTAAAAATGATAAGTAAATTTTAATTTTTTTTTTTTTTTTTTTTTGGAAAGACCCAAGGGTAGGTGGGGTGGGAGGTGTGATTTTCGGAAAGTATTTTGAACTATTTTCTATTCATCGAAGCCCTTGTTTAGGATAACCCTAAGAGAATTAGGAAGTAAGTTTCTTTGGAAAGTGCAAAGGGTTTTGGGCTACGTATTTTGCTTGGCCTCACAATTTAATTTGTTTCTGCACCATTTAGGTATGCCAGAAGGTCATTTGATGTTCTAGATGATTAAAACTCTAAAATTGCAGAGCAGATAAGCTTTTGAAAAGTGTGGTTGCGTGCCCATAATAATTACGAGACCTCATAATACGAATAAGTTTTTATACGTAGTAACCAGAAGGTACAATAGGTATACACTGTCGCAATCTCATATTGACGAACAGTAGAAAAGGTAAGGATAGACAGGACTATAGTAAATGTTGTTTAGTTTTTTATTTGTTATTATTGTACATTTTATTTGTTATTACTTTCAGTACAATGAAAACAGAAATTGCTTAAAATGAGTATTTTACATTCCTCTTTTCGTCGTTCTCGAAAGGCAATTTTTTCTTCAATTTGAACACTATATGTTATCTCTCAAATTAAGACTCTGACTCTTCATCATGAACACCTGATTTGTCAATATCACTATCTTATTAAGAGATAACTTTTCTTTAAATTTGAGGGCTTACTTTTTAGTACTTGTAAACACTGAATCCTCATTTAGAAAACTATAAAAGTATTCATTCAGAATACTGCAGGCACGCAGGCAGGCAGGAAGTCAGTTAGTCAGTCGAGCACTCAGGCAGGATGTCAGAAACTCGGGCAGGTAGCACTTAAAAACTCAAGCAGACAGACACACAGGTAGGCTAGCATTCAGGCACTCAGGCACTCTGAAAGGCACTTAAGAATTCTGACAGGCACATAGACACTCTGGCAGGCAGGCAGGGAGACTCTCAGGCCCTCAAGCATGCAGGCTCACATTCAGTCAGGCACTCAAGCACTATGGCAGACATTCAGACACTCTCCCTCTGACAAACAGACACTCTGGCAATCGCTCAGACAGGCACTCAGGCAGGCAGGCATTCAGGCAGGTAGGCAGGCAGGCAGGCAATAAGTCAGTTGAACACTCAGGCAGGATGTCAGACACTCGGGCAGGCAGGCATACAGGCAGGGGAGCATTCAGGCACTGAGGAACTCAGGCACACTGACAGGCACCAAGGCACTCTGGCAGGCAGGCAGGCAGGCAGACTCTCAGGCACTCAAGCATGCAGGCAAACATTTAGTCAGGCATTCAGGCACTCTGACAGGCACTCAAGCACTATGGCAGGCACCCATACACTCTCACTCTAACAAGCAGACACACTGGCAATCGCTCAGGTAAGCATTCAGGCAGGCACTCAGGCGGGCAATCAGGCAGGCAGGCAGGCAGGCAGGCAGGCAGGCAGGCAGGCAGGCAGGCAGTTAGTCAGTCGAGCACTCAGGCAGGATGTCAGAAACTCGGGCAGGTAGGCACTTAAACACTCAAGCAGACAGGCACACAGGCAGGCAGGGAGACTCTCAGGCACTCAGGCACTCAAGCACTCTGACAGGCACTCAAGCACTATGACAGGCACTCAGGCACTCCCCTCTGACAAGCAGGCACTCTGGCAATCGCTCAGGTAGGCATTCAGGCAGGCAGGCACTCAGGCAGGCACCAGGCAGGCACTCAGGCAGGCAGGCAATGTATGGCAAAATGAGGAGTTTTTATTTTCTGTGAATGTTTAATTAAGGAGAGGCTGACTGATTCTTCCATGCTATAATGCTTTTTATCTTATTTTTTACTTTATAGCAGAGGTAGCCAACCTATTACATACCATGCGGTAAATTTTTTTTTCGCATACAAGTTTAGATGCTGCTTACAATTCAACTCAAGTACCTTGTCTACCATTTAAACAAGTATGCATATAGACATAATTAAAATTTTTAAACGTTTTAATTACTGTACGTAAAACAATATCTTGTACGTAAAACAATGTCTAGTAAACCACACAAACGTTACTTACCATTAATGAGACTTGAGCCTTTTGGATTTGGCTAGGTCTTTCACTGTTTGTTGTTAAATGTTATTGAGAGAAGCAGGGATTTGCCTTTGATCAATTTCATGGAAGAGTTCTTTCACATCTGTATGTTGTTCCGAAACGACTTATATTTAACTTCTTGCAAATTTTCTTAGCTCTGGGAAATGTTCATAGGTTACTGAAGACCAGAAATTAATCATGTTATAAGCATTTTGGTCAGAGAAAAATTAATCAAATTTCACTTTCAATAATGAATTTGTTTACAAATCAATGTTCCATTTGTATGTTACAAGGCATATTCATTAGTTTTTTGTACGCTAAATGAAATGCAAGCATGCAATTTTCTTCTTTAGCAAAATCATGAAAACGACTTTCAAACGAGTATGCAATAACTTGATCTTATCAATATATTTGGTCAAATTGTCAGCAGCACATTAACTCTGCTCTTTCAAGTGTGAAAAATGGATTCAAATCTTGATTTTCAAACTAAGAGATGCTAGGACGCAATATGCCAATTGTAACCATCCAGTCCGCCACGTTTGGCGTACTCGCTGCAAGTTTTCCACCACTGCATTAGAGTTTACTATGCCAATCTCACTGAATATTTTTAGTGTAAGATATTGTGACAGTTTGGAAAATCATATATATATATATATATATATATATATAATATATATATATATATATATATATATATATATATATATATATATATATATATATATATATATATTATATATATATATATATATATATATATATATATATATATATATATATATATATATATATATATATATATATATATATATATATATATATATATATATATATATATTATATATATATATATATATATATATATATATATATATATATATATATATATATATATATATATACATATATATATATATATATATATATATATATATATATATATATATATATATATATATATATATATATATATATATATATATATATATATATATATATATATATTACAAAGTTGAGATAGCTTTTTTCCTAATGAACCTTAATATAATTAGGAAGATCAAAGCCAGTACAAAGGGTTTCCACATACTCATTTAATACACTTTGAACGTTTCGCACCGTATCTCGGTCCGTCTTCAGAACAAATTAATTTTTTTAAATTTCAAGTTTAAAATACAATCAAAATATAAATTCCTTAACTATCTATATAAGATATTTAAAATAATAATAATTGCAATAAAATAATAAAAAGTAAGTATTAATATAATATTGAAATAACATAAATAAAATTAAAAAGG
>SEYY01007448.1:15000-20000 GCA_009176605.1 Armadillidium nasatum
ATCTTCATCATTATATATAGCCTATTGTCACCTTATACTTGTACTACCTTTACTGTTTGATATCCTTGACGTCCAATTTCTTCTTTTGCCTCTCCCCGGTTTTCGGCCCTGGCGTTTCGCCTTTTGGCCCTTCTGGTGTCCTTGTTTCTTACCCTACTTGATTAGGTAGTATTAGTCTTCCGATCCTAGTATATCGTTATGGTAGCTATATTGGATTTATTATATCGGTGCTTGTCCTACCTATTCATACTGTTTCCACGTGGTGTGTCGTTGTTGCTGAGTTGGAGGATTATTGGTCTTATTTAATTTTACTTATTATTACTTGCGGTAATTTGTGTTCACGAATCAATCTGAGTGGCAGGGTTTGTCTTAGAGATGACCAATCGGATTGGTTTATGGGCGATAGGTAGTCAGGCGAATTTGTGATGACATCAGTGGTTTGTGTAATCATCTAAAATCGTCTGGGATTATACTATCTAGTTGTTGATGGACTGTGGTTACTTTAAGAGAAATGGAAGAGTTAGATAGCGTGTAAGCGAATTGACTTTCGACGTTGAGATAACTATGTGAACGAGTTCGAATTGTGGAAGTGAATGTGTTTACACTCTTTGGCAGATGATCGTTCGGTCGTGTGTTGGTCGGCAGAATCTGGAGAAATTAGATGTAGAATACTCGCTTTGTTGATGTTATGAGTTTGATGATGGGATTGGTTGCATCACTACGGGGAGCTCTCTGAATTTCAATCCAGCGCAGAGAATAGGTTTATGTTAAGTTTCCTGTTTGGACGCCGTCGCGTCGCGTTATGCTTCAGGAATTGTGGAGGAGCGCTATTCTTCTGGTCTTGTAGAAGTGTTGGAGCCAAGGAATTGTATTCTCTTTCCGAGGTCAGTGCAACTGACCATTCTAAGTCGTATAGTTTCTATAGGTTAATTTGTTCTTCCTTTGGGTGGAGGTAAGCGTGGCCGACTGTCGAAAGTTATATGGACATCTCAACTGCACTGAGTGCTTCAGCAGGACTTTGAAGTAATCCGGGCGGGTCCTACCGCATTAGTTTATTCGGAAGTTGCGATATAATTTGTTCTGCATACAGAAATTATACGGTATTCCTGCTTTCGGGCTCTCTTTGGGTTCGCTACGCGTCGCATTAGGGCTTGTACTACTGTTCACTTGTGTTGTCTCCTTCCACCGTGGTAGGTTTATGTCTTGCTATTCCTGCGACTCTGTGGCGTTTGCTTTCGCGGTTTCGTTGGACGAGACACGTGTCGCACTGCATAAGGTGGCCCCTGTCTTCGCGCTCACGATGTAAAACATTAGTTTCAAACTTGTTTGTCCTCGCTCTGATTGTACTGGTCTAGATTAGTATGTTGAGACACGCAGCTAACTTTATTCTCAATTTCCGAAGTTAGTCGATTGATTTGTACGGTATTGCCAGCTTAACATTGATCAGCAATATTCTCCCAGGAGCGATGTGTAGTTACTGGAAGAAGTACGTGTACATGATGAGTAGAGGCATCGTTTGAGGCATGTGGCTAGAAACTGGTCTTTTGGATCATGGCATGTGAACCAGACTGAAAGAGACACAGAACCTAGGTTGGCTTAAGGGTACGTAGACTCCGATTGTATGTGATATTGGGAAATACGGTCTAGGGATGTGGCAAAGTTCCACGCTGAAGTGGATGATGGTATGGATGTAGTGGAGAGGTATTTGATGGAAGCGAGTGTTTGAGTTTCAGGATGCTGAGGGTCAGAAACGATTTGTGGATGTTCTAGATTCGCTCTGTACTGGAGTTGCAGCGGTTTTGGTTGACAACTCATGGCGACTCTTATACAGGTCTATTGATACGTCTTACTATCTTGTCTCTTCGCTCACGTCTGGCAATTCCGTTCGATGGCGCGCCGCGCATCACCTACCACTGTATCACAGCTGTGGTATCAAAGGTTCTGATCCAGGTCTGCACTCTACTTTCACTATCCCTGTTACCTTATATCTATTTGACTCACCGTTACCTACTATTACTGACTCTGGAGGGTACTAGAGCTACTCTAGTTTCATGATGATACTCTGATATTCTTATCTCTACCCCATCGTCTTCCTTCTTCGCTACTTAACATTCACTCACCCCTTATTCTCATACTTTCTAGTACTGGCGCTTGCTCACTTCAGTACTTTACCCTGTGATCCTATCGTTATATTATAGCTACCTTCACATACGGCTCGTTAATTACCATTCGCAGACATTCCCTTCACTCTCTCGCGCATAATAATACACGCAACGAAATCCTCCCACGCACTTTAGAGAATTCACCATTCCAGCCATTCTCTTCTCTCTTCTCTCCAACTGCACTTCAAGGGATACACACTTACCGCTTTTCCGATCACTCACACATTCATACTCACATCCATCTAGTTCTGCCCTCTCCGCTTGCTATTCCCCTTCTTACTGTTCCCTTCTTCTTCGCTCCTCGCAAATTCGGTTAAAATATGACATGCCGTATTCTTATTTCACTAATTAATATCTATCTCTTTATCTTCTTTTATTTATTTATCTTCTATTCTATATTATCATCTTTATATTATATATATATTATTTACTTATTATTCTATTATATTTATATTCTATATATATATATATATAGTTATATCTTTATAGTTATATTGCACGTTTGTATATATGTCTCATTTTTTTTCTTAACTTTATTCCATTACTCTGTTCTTTTTTTTATATTATATTTCTGAGGGTTATTATTCTTCAAGTAGTCATTTAGCATGACATATTATAATTTTCAAATAGTTGTATCATCTTTGAGTTGTTCCAAATTAGAATTATTATCCTTATAATTAATTGATTTCTTATGTGTATTGATTCTGTAAAGGCAATATTATAAGTATTTCTTAAAATACAGTGTTGGTGTACCTATGGGTTTGATAATAATTATATATTAAAATTGCCGCCCCCACTTATTATTACAGTGGAAGTAATATGGGTCGTAAACATAGATAATGTCACTTACGATTTATGTAGATTTGATCAACATTTCTTAAAGTTTTATGACAATTATAATGAACATCCATTAACAATCGGTCAGTTTTAAATTTATAGAACTATTTGTCTGTATTGAAATTCCTTTACTGCTATTTGATCTGTGCTGTTTTACCTATCATTTACTTTTATCTCTTATTTCGTCACTTTTCCAGTATTCTGTCATACCCCAATAGTCTCTATTAGTGCTTTCAATTTTAATACTTCTATTTTGTAAATTATTTTTTGCATCTGCTTACCTATCATATACTTTATCTATTTCGTCACTTTTCAGTATTCTTCATACCCCATATATCTCATAAGGCTTTCAATTTTAAACTCTATCTTGTAAATTTATTTTTGCCCTGCTTGCATTTATGATCTCTCATTTAAGTAATATTTTAAAGCATTATTTGCATAAGAATATTAAAAATCTCTTTTAGATATTTTAATATAGGTAGAACTGCTTGTAATGATTTCAGGTGTGTAATGATATCTGCTGCTGAATTTTTCGAATAACTCAGGATATTAATTAAGTAATTATTTTCTAAAAATTATTCGCTGCATTTTTGTTGCTTCAATGAATTTGGACTTATATATATTTACTGTGTTGCTTCTCCAGATTCACAGATTTTGTACTTTATGTTTATGTTTCCATGACAACAGTAAATCTTTTTTTCATGGATTTGGAACATTTTTCAACATTCTATTGAAATTTATTCTTTATCTTCTGCTTTCTTAGTTTTCATTTTATTTAAAAAGCAAAGAGCTTTTCTCATTAGTAATTGAGGGTTTCTTATCTGTCTTCTCAAAACCATAAAAAAACGCACTCACTAAAATCATATCCATAGATAAAACCTTTAAAATTACAGCTCTTGCTTCAATCAAATTTTATGATCTTTATAAATTTCTCGACTGGTTAGCTCAGAATCAATTGCATCGATTCAAAATTTCTCATATATTTATATATATATATATATTATATATATATTATATATATATATATATATATATAATATATATATATATATATATATATATATATATATATATATATATATATATATATATATATATATATATATATATATATATATATATATATATATATATATATATATATATATATATATATATATATATATATATATATATATATATATATATATATATATATATATATATATATATATATATATATATATATATATATATATATATATATATATATATATATATATATATATATATATATATAGATTGAGAATTCGTGGTATATTGGTTGTAACATTCTTCGCCATGTTTGGCTTTTGTTTTCCTTCATTAAATGAAGACTCTCCCATTGAACCATCAGAAGAACATTCAATTAAAAAACTCCCAAAAACTGCGAAAGGCAAAATTCTTTCCATTTTATCCTATCAGAAATTTAGTCGAGTACAACCAGAATTACTCCAACAAAATTCATCCTGTTAAACATTTAAAAGGAAGGTTTTTGAAGGTCTTCAGATCAATGATCCATGAAAAGAAAGATCTTTTTAATGCAGGTTTTAGCTACAGTGTGCTTAATAAAAAATCGCTGACAGGTTTTAAAGTATTGCTAATAGTTTAGAAAATATGAGCACCGAATGGCAATTTAAGTTTAGTTGATCTTTTCTAATGATGTTGATCAAAATTTATAGAAATGTTAGCAGAAAACGGAGAAGGATTACTAAAATAAAATTTCAGGCTTACTTTAATAATTTACTTAATTCGAATTTCTCATATATATATATATATATATATATATATATATATATATATATATATATATATATATATATATATATATATATATATATATATATATATATATATATATATATATATATATATATATATATATATATATATATATATATATATATATATATATATATATATATATATATATATATATATATATATATATATATATATATATATATATTATATATATATATA
>SEYY01007448.1:27500-32500 GCA_009176605.1 Armadillidium nasatum
ACATTATAATTAGATTTATTAATATATATATATATATATATAATATATATATTAATATATATTATATATATATATATATATATATATATATATATATATATATATATATTATATATATATATATATATATATATATATATATATATATATATATATATATATATATATATATATATATATATATATATATATATATATATATATATATATATATATATATATATATATATAATATATATATATATATATATATATATATATATATATATATATATATATATATATATATATATATATATATATATATATATATATATATATATAGATTAAACACAAAGGAGCATGCAACAGCTCATGCTCCGTATATATAAACAATTTTTATAAACCAGTTTATTAAAAAGATAAACTTTGAAAGATGATAGATTTAAAAAGCACAGCTTACGTTACGGCTTTTTAACTTCAAGCCCTCTTCAGAACTGATAAGAGAGTATAAAAAGTTGGAAGAGGAAATATGACACCATGAACTGTACAATAACAAAAATTTATAATAATGATAATAATAATAATAATAATAATAATAATAATAATAATAATAATAATAATAATAATAATAATAATAATAATAATAATAATTCACGGAAATGACTTGTGAATGGTCCGTCTAATTTTATTGATTGTGTTGTCATCTAGAGAAAAGAAACCTTCGGAAGTGTTAAAATTCTCAGTTTTGGAAATGAAAAAAGATTCAATGAGTTGGTTGAGTATTTTATTGTTAGAAGAGAAAATCATTTTTGAGTCATCCCAATTGATTCTGTGTCCTTTTTCTACGGTATGCTTAAAAATGGAAATACTGTAATTACCTTTCTTTACATCATTAAGATGCTAATAAATATGAAAATTCTGAGTTTTTATGGTTTCGCCAACATAAAAAGAGTTACAGGTACAGCAAGGAACACTGTAGACACCCCCTGGCGAGTCGATTGTAGAATTGTTGTTTTTAACAAGAAAATATATAGAGTTGCAGGAAAATGGAAAAATGATATTACATGTTGAATGTGGATTTAAGTAGAAATCTCAGTGAAAGAAGATCCTCTGAGTAGAGTATTAAAGATGCATTTTCTGTTGAGAAATTTGATGGAGAAGTAGGGTCATATATTTCTTTTTAGTGTTTTGAAAAATGCGATTGCTAGTACTATAGTCATATCCTCGAGACATGAAAATAAGAAAGATACAATCTATTTCATTATCAAGGTAGGAAGGATCTGAAAGTTTGAAGGCTCGAAAAAAAATATTGCTTTGTGTTTGATATAATTTGGATGGTTTGAGAAAGCATGCAAAAAAAAGTTTGACTATTAGTGGGTTTATGAAAAACTTTATATGATAAATTAGTATTTTGCTGTTCTATTGTTAAATATAGATGTGGTGGCGTGAAGAAAATATAAAGGCGCCTCAGAGCACCCAACCTCTTATAAGCGTGTGTAGAAAGAGAAGTAATGTGATCTTTCCAAGAAAGATCACGAGAAAAAGATACACGAAGAATATTAGAAACAGATGAAGGTTTCAGTTGTGTGGAAGATTGCTTCGAGTGGAGAGATGGAGAGATGGAGGAACTGAGTTTTTGAGGCATTGAAAACTAACATGTTTTCTTTTCCCAAATTTGAAATATTTGAAAGATCAGAGGTTAGTTGCTTATGCTACCCTTCTCGTGTCTATTAACTGTTGTTGGGAAGGATGTCTTTCAAACCGAAAGGAACAATGAAGGGTGGAATCATCAATACGTAATATATATATATATATATATATATATATATATATATATATATATATATATTATATATATATATATATATATATATATATATATATATATATATGAGAAAAACGAATTAACATAAATGTTACAATATAATAAAATTTGACAAGGAGAAAAAACTTTATTTTTTATGGACATGAAGAATTTGACAATGCTATTACTATATTTTCTAAAGCCGTGATGAGCATCATCAAAATAGTCTCACTGAACTCAAATTTCCATGTCGTGCTTATTCGCTCCAAGCTTTCCGCTATATTTGCAAATGAGTTTGCAATTAGAGGCATATTGTCACGCATCGCTATCTTAAACATATCTGATGGAGTCAATTTATTCTTTTTCTTATTACCATGAAGATTGAAGACATTGAAAAATCGTCCGTTAATATCATCAAAGGGATGAGAAAATTTAAAATCATCATTTTTTGTATTAGAATTTAAATACGCATTGGTTGGTATTAAAATGTTATTCGAAGAAAAAGGCAAGAATTTTCCTTTTCTAGTTGTCTTTTTTTCATTTTTTTCTACTCTGATTTCCTCTTCTGTTGTTTTACTTTGATTGTTTGGCGCAGAAACATCACTCAAGAAGACAAAATTCAGCTCAAATGTTAGGTACAGTAAAACTACTGTGAAGTATCTGGTACCTTCCATTCTGCAAAATAAGTAAATATATATATATATATATATATATATATATATATATATATATATATATATATATATATATATATATATATATATATATATATATATATATATATATATATATATATATATATATTATATATATATATATATATATATATATATATATATATATATATATATATATATATATATATATATATATATATATATATATATATATTATATATATATATATATATATAATATATATATATATATATATATATATATATATATATATATATATATATATATATATATATATATATATATATATATACATATATATATATATATATATATATATATATATATATATATATATATATATATATATATATATATATATATTATATATATATATATATATATATATATATATATATATATATATATATATATATATATATATATATATATATATATATATATATATATATATATATATATATATATATATATATATATATATATATATATATATATATATATATATATATATTAATTGATATATATATTTGAAATACACAACTCAAACCTTGATCTTTCCTTTATATTCTCAGTGTTTCTTTTTATCGTAATCTCTCTTGGAAGGTTCACATTACTTCTCCCATTTTATAAACCTCTAAGTTGGGTGTTCTAATGAACCTTCTAACTTCTGGGGAGTTGTTCACCCTTTATGGAGTAGATCTCGCAAATCTGGGTAAGTTCCACTATTACGGATCTTATTGAAAAGGTCGAGTCTAGGGAATTTCGCCTTATCAATTCTTCTGTTTATTAATTAACTTAACTCTCTTTCTACCCGTTGAATTGTTTCATCACTCTCACTATATTTTCTCAATTACAATGGATACACCTCTACTCAACTCTTTCCTTGCGTACCACCTCTTTTCAGAGGAGCTCGTGAGATACACCTTTCTATTCAGTCGCATCCTTTCTCTGTCCAACTCACCTTGACCCCAAACTTAAAAGGTATGCTTAATCTTAAATGAACTCTACTGATAAAATCAGGAACTCTTTTTATCTGTTTTTCCAACTTTCTTTGACTTGCACACTTTCAAACGTCGCGTATAGGTACATGATTGCTTTTAATTAGAAATTTCACAGGAATTTCAATAAAAGTAGTAGAAATTGGCTGGACTCTGGCCATATATATATATTATATATATATATATATATATATATTATATATATATATATATATATATATATATATATATATATATATATATATATATATATATATATATATATATATATATATAATATATAATATATATATATATATATATATATATATATATATCTAGAGAGAGAGAGAGAGAGAGAGAGAGAGAGAGAGAGAGAGAGAGGGAAGACGTAGCACCGTCCGAAGCGATGAAAGTATCCCCCATTGGGCTTAACCGTGGGGTAATAGGGTGAGCTAGACCATTCCGCTTCACTCCGTTACCCTTTGGTTCGTTCCTTTTCGCATTTCACTTTCTCAGAGGGTCTCCAGTGTACCCTCGTTTCACATTGAAATGTCTATGCTCCCACTTCTCCTTCCCCCGACGACCTTCTCACGTTTCTACAAATTTACAAGCGCTTACTCCTAACCTTTAAATAACAACAACAAAATGGCGAAACATAAAACTGCTCGGAGATGCTAAGAGGGGTGCATCCAAAGAATGCCCCTCATCCACTCCTTCCCTATCACCATTTGGGAGTTGGTGCCACCAAGACCTCTACGCTGACTTGCCCTGGTGAACGAGCTTCCTTTTTCATTAACTCCTGCAACATTCGAAGTTTCTTTACTTATTTCCACTGTGTCGAACACCACCTCTCTTCTTCCAGACCTCATCTCCTATTCTTAACCGAAACTCAGGTATTTGATTGTTCTGACAGCAAACCTTATTCTGTTACCTTCTACTGTCTCTATCCTCAATTTTCAGCTAAAGGCGGTTGTTAAGCATTTGTGCGCAACGATGTTATTTGCTCTCGTGTCTCTAATTTGGAGTCTCATGAATTCTCTACTTTATGGCTTAAGCTGTCTTGCAATTCTACTACTAAATTTATTTGTTCTGTTTATTTATCTGCTAATTCAACTGACTATCCAAAATTCTTCGATTATTTAAATTCCAAAATAGAGCACATTTTATCTTCTCCACCTTTCTCAGAAATCATCCTTTTAGGTGATTTCAATGTTCACCACCGCCAATGGCTTTCATCTAGTTCTCACGATCCAGCCGGTGAACTCGCCTTCCAATTTTCTTTCCAGAACAACCTTGAGCAGTTGGTACATCTGCTTACCCGTATCCCTGATCGCCTTGGTGATGAACCCAACATACTTGATCTTTTCCTAACTTCTTATCCTTCTCCTTACACTGTTAAACTCTTTCCTCCTCTGGGCTCATCTGATCACATTCTTATCTCTGTATCTTGTACTGTCTCTTCAAGTCTGTCGCAAGAACGGACACCTCCTTCGGCGAAGAGACGTTTCTGGCATTTCGGTGCCACTAACTGGT
>SEYY01007449.1:0-15682 GCA_009176605.1 Armadillidium nasatum
AAGCTCTAGACTCCCCTTTTCAGGAGAGCTGTAAGATTGAAACCATCCAGGAAATGTAAGGTGCATTCCATACAGGGGTGAACAACACCCTTATAAAGAGCAAGCAACTGGGGTGAAGTGAAGAAATTTTGAAGGAGCATCAGAACACCTAACCTCTTAGAAGCTTGTTTAGAAAGAGAAGTAATGTGATTTTTCCAAGAAAGGTCATGAGAAAAAGAAAAACAGAAATATTAAGGAGGTGAAGGTTTGAAATGTTAGTTTTTGAAGACAATATCGTAGTTGTGTGGAAGGTTGTGTAAAAAGTAGAGACATGAGGAATTGAGAATTGGAGACATAGAAAACGATCATGTTTTCTCTGATCCAATATAATATATATATATATATATATATATATATATATATATATATATATATATATATATATATATATATATATATATATATATATATATATATATATATATATATATATTCGGCCGTCGTCGAGAGTAGATGTGCCTAAAGATAGATGGGAAAAGAAAAGCGAGAAAAATCAGAAAGAAGATTGAGGAGAGAAAAGAATAGAGAAGGTTTAATGCATTCAGATAGTATTGAACAAAATTTGAAAAACTAATAGCTAAAATTTATTTTAAAATTAGAATTTTTGAAAATATTTTTGCATTAAAAAAATACATTAAATAAGTTTCGATAAAATTATTATATATCAAAATTTATAGAGGAGCAACAAATCTTTCAATATAATGGACTTTCGGCTTTTAATGAAAAATTAAACTTTAACATTAAGAATTTGAAATTTAAAAACAAGAGTTTGAAAATCGACGACAGGAACGGATCATGTGAAGAGAACTAAATGCAAGGACGACAGGACTAGCCATCCGGCCTTGTGATTTCTCTGTCAACGGCTTGTAACTACTCCAGAACCAGCATTGGGAACCATTGCTCGGAGAAGCGCAATCTTTTGAAGACCCCTGGGAGAGAGTGTTTGGAGGTTGGTTTGAGAACGATGCTGGTCCTACTGAAAGGGTGAAAACCCTACCTGAAGAGTCTGGATAGGACTCATGGACCGGCATGGGGACCGGCGAGCCGAAGAACTTGATCTTTTGGAGGGCTCCTGGGAGAACTTCTTCAAGCAGATGGGGAAAGATGCTGGTTCCACTGACAGGGTGAAAACCCTTCCTGGGAGAGGATATATATATATATATATATATATATATATATATATATATATTATATATATATATATATATATATATATATATATATATATATATATATATACGGAGGGAAGTAGCGATCCCGAGGCGCTGAGATTTCCCCCCCATTGGGTATACGGGATGTTAAGGGTACTTCCCATCTCATCCTGGTGCTCAATGGTACGCTCCTTTTTGCGCTCATGTACACTTCCTTCTACACGGAGAAGGCTCTCCTTTTACACACAATAAACACTATTTCATTCACACATCCCTTCAAAAAAATTCTAATTAATTATGGCGACGAATATATTAGCCTCGGAGAATCCCGGAGGGGCGGATTCCAAAGATAGCCCCTGATCCACCCCTTCCCCCTTCAGCATTTGGGAGTTGGTGGCCTACGGTGATGGGGTTGGTGCCACCAGGAATTTGCAGCCGGCTGTTCCGGATGCACTGTCTATTTTTTTCATTAATTTCTGCAACATTCGCGGTCTTCATTCCAATTTCCCCTTTGTTGAACAACACCTCTCTTCTTCTAGACCTCACCTCTTATTCTTGACCGGAACTCAGATGTCTGAGCGTTCCGACAGCAAACCCTATTCTGTTTCCTCCTACTGTCTCTATCCTTCATGCGCAACAATGTTGTTTGTTCTCATGTCTCTCTAATTTGGAGTCTTCTGAATTTTCCACCTTATGGCTTCGGATCTCTTGCCATTCTACGACTAAATTCATTTGTTCTGTTTATTAATCTCCTAATTCACTGACTATCCTAAATTCTTCGACTATTTAAACTCCAAAATAGACCACATTCTTTCTTCTTTTCCTTTTTCTGAAATCATCATAGGTGATTTCAATGTTCAGAACCACCAATGGCTTTCTTCTAGCTCTCATGATACAGCTGGTGAACATGCCTTCCATTTTGCTTCCAAAAGGGAGGTTGGTGCACTCCCTATTGTATCCCGATCGTTGAGATAACCAAAAACTTTTTTACTTTAACCTTCCCATGTTAAACTATTCTCCTTAAACCTTTTTCCACATCTCTTGTTTCCCATTTTAAATATACAAGGCTGTGTACAGCGTTGTCGTAGCTATTAAATTTAGTGATGGTATAGTAAAGAACAGCTACAACAAATATTTCAGAAATTGCGTTGTGTTTCTGTTACTATTATTCAATGTTTCTAATGATTTATTATATTTTCAGATTAATATTCGATTACTTGCTTGATGTGAACTATGTTTATGTTCGAGAATGATTTTCTGATTTATTATTTGTTATTATATAATAAATAATCGTTTATTATATTATATTCATGATTGTCTCATTTTAATCAATAAAAGAATTTGTTTTATTTTCCTTATTTCCTACTCACCATAAACTATACATTCAGATACTATCATACAATATTCACTAACACTTGTGTAGTTCGATATTATAAAAATATTTATTAAAATATTTCCTAAGTTTCAAATTAATTCTATACCAACAGTAAATGTGCGAAATTATTTCAAAGTTAATTGCAAGTATAGTAAAATATTTATTAAAATATTTTCTAAGTCTTGAATGGATTCTATAACAACAGTAAATTGTAAAAATTATTTTCGAGTTATCTTCAAGTTGTATTAAAATATTTATTAAAATATTTCCAAGTTTCAAGTGGATTCCATATCAACAGTATTTGCGAAATTATTTCAAAGTTAATTTCAAGTATAGTAAAATATTTATTAAAATATTTTCTAAGTCCTGAATGGATTCGATAACAACAGTAAATCGAAAAATTATTTCAGAGTTAATTTCAAATTGAATTAAAAATATTTATTAAAATATTTTCTAAGTTTTATTTCGTTTCAGAACAGTTAATTGTTGAAAATATTTCTAAGTGACTTTCAAATTATATTAAAAATATTTATGAAATATTTCTAAGTCTTATTTCGTTTCAGAACAGTTAATTGTTGAAAATATTTCTAAGTGACTTTCAAATTATATTAAAAATATTTATTAAAATATTTTCTAAGTCTTATTGTTGAAATATTTCAAAGTGGTTTTCAAATTATATTAAAAATAGTTATGAAATATTTCTAAGTCTCAGGCTGATTCTACTACAACAGTAAATGGATGAAATTATTTCAATGTTGACTTCAAACTGGATTAAAAATATTTATTAAAATATTTTCTAAGTTCTATTTCGTTTCAGAACAACAGTAAACTGTTTAAAATATTTCAGAGTTGATTTCAAACTGGATTAAAAATATTTATTAAAATATTTTCTAAGTTTTTTTTTTTTTTTCAAAATAACAGGGAATTATTGAAAATATTTCAGAGTGGTTTTTCAAATTATGTTAAAAATATTTGTTAAAATATTTTTCAAAGTCTTAATCAGTTTTCAAATAACAAGAAATTATTGAAAATATTTCAAAGTGGGCTTTCAAATTATGTTAAAATATTTATTAAAATATTTTTTAAAGTCTTAATTAGTTTTAATATAAAGTTTAAAGAATTATTAAATATTACTAATTGAGGTCAATAGTGTACGAAAATTCAATAAATCACTCGTTATACTACGACTGATTTACCTATAAGATGAAACCTATTTCAAAACCTTCGAATAATCGAATAAAATTCATTACCTATAACTAACCATAATAAAGTCTACAAAGGTCCAAAACAAAACTCAAAATCTTTAACTTAATTATTGTACAACTTAATGCAAATCATATACTTCGAAATAAAAATTAACTCAAAGTAATTTACTTAAACAAACTTTCCTAAAATTATAAATTAATAAAGCTGGTTTACTTTAATTATATATTTACAAATATTCTACAAAACTGATATCAAATATTATACAAAACTGATATAAAATATCAATTGTTTCTGATGTTAATTATTATTGAAATATCAAAACAAACTCGTATTCACGAGTTTTAAATTAAAGGCAAAAGCACTGCTAATTTGTCCAAGTATATCAAATGAACTCGTATATGAAGATTTCTAAATTGAAGGCAAAAGCACTTCTAATAAATTATCAAAATATATCAAAATAAACTTTTATATTCAACAGTTCTAAGTTGAAGGCAAAAGCACTTCTAATAAATTATCAAAATATATCAAAATAAACTCGTATATTTTAATTTTAAGTTGAAGGCAAAAGCACTTCTAATAAATTATCAAAATATATCAAAATAAAACTCGTAAGTTTGAATTTTAAGTTGAAGGCAAAAGCACTTCTAATAATTTATCAAAATATATCAAAATAAATAAAAGTACTTCTAAATTTATAAACTCGTATATTTTAATTTCAATTGAAGGCAAAAGCACTTCTATTTTAATCCTATTTATAGGAATATCCTATAAATATAAATTCAATTATCAAATATTAAGTTCGTAACTACACTTGCGAAATTATAAATATTAAGTCAAATACGTAACAATAGTTACCAAAATACTCTTCCGTGATTTTAATCTTCCACGCGAAAAATAACCTTATAACTTATTTTATAAAATCAATCAAACAGTTTTTACTTTGATCTTCTCTAAACGAGGTCAAAAACAGAATGATCCTCTCTTTTAAAATTTTCAGAATTATGAATTCTAGCAACTATCATGGGTTGCTATTTTTTAAGCTCGACCAATCAGGAAGGTTTATTTTTAGCGAGTTGTTAAATCCATGTTTCTTTTTTCTCTTTCTGGCAACTCGGTGACGGACTATGTTTTTTGTTTCTTTGAAATCTTCACCGCCATGTTTTTTTTTTAAAGATTCTGTTTTTAATTCTTTATTTCGTATTTTTCGGATACTTCCTTTAATAATGTTCGTCTTTTTCTCTGTTTTTTCAATTCTTTAGACAAAATTACATATATTATTCACTTATGTATTTTTTCAGTTTATTAAGCTTTCACAGTTTTTCAACTGTTTCCTCTTTGTGAGCTAGTCTTTGTTTGCCTTAACTATACTTTTAATCTTTCTTCTATTTATTATCACATTTTTCGTATTTTCTTTTTATTATATATGTTCTTAAAACTTATTTCTTTTTATCCCAAGCTTTTATCATAATTTACAAAATTCAAGTTTTTAAATACTCTAAGCTTGAGGTAGGGCTCATAGGTCTAAGGTAGAATCTACCATACCCCCCTCTTAAAGCTATAATTTATTTTCGAGATGGTAATTGAAGAATGGTACAGTTACTGTTTTGTTCTCAATTTATTCTTTTTGTAATTGTAATTATTTAAATTATCATAAAAATACCATCACCAAACACCATTACCAACACTAATTTTAGTTTAATTGGTGGAACACATCTTGAGTATTATTACATTTCTTTTGTTATTCTTTTAACTGTAGTGGTGACATTTATAGAAACTTTTTTCCATTTCATTCCTTGATTTGGATGTTTATTATCTTCCGTAATTCAATTGATTCTGTCTATTTTGTATTTTATTTCTCAAATCATCCCTTCCTATATTCCTTTCATTTCTAATCCCAGATGGTCCAGCTTGTGTGATGTCTACATTCCTTATATATGGTCTATTTCGAAAACTGAGTTGCCTGTCTGAGAACGGTTGTCTTCTCTTATTATATCTTTGATCTCTTCTAAAACTCTGTTTTGTGTTTCTTCTATTACTATTATTCTGGCTTACTTTTTGGTTGTTTCTTGTTTCCTGAGTATGATCCCTATTTTCAGGTTGACGTTTTAGATAGGACTTGCCTGGATTTTTATTTAAAAATTCATGGTGTATCCAAACCAATCGCCAAAATTGTTGGACGGTTTTTTCTGAAAAGTGTAATCCATCCTTTGTTGATCCCTGGAATGTTGTTTGGTATCTATTATAAGTAAAAGACGAGGTTGACAGTCTAGATAAGGCTAAAGGTCGAGGAGTTATTTCATGATCCCAATGATTGAAGAATTGATCTATTGATGTTCTCATTTGTCGGATAAAGCTTTGACTATAGTAATGAGGATACACAAATTCAACCTGTCTTGTTGTCAATTTCCGGCATAATCTACTGGTATTATATCTGCCAAAATGTGGAATATATGGAACGGTAATGAGGATCTGACAATAAGGATGTGTGTCCTTCCATTCAACTAGTTTTTCTTTTATTTTTTCAACGAGTTCAGGTATGTTAATATTACGATTGGGTACCATAATTTTACACCCTGTTTCCTTCCAATATTTTAATATGGTAAAATCACAATGAAGTGCAACTAATACTGCGGCGTCAATTGGTTCTCGTTCGTACAGTACATTTTCATCCAAAATCCTGTCCAACTCTTCTATGGCTTGTATCATAGTCATTCCTGGTCGACAACATTTTTGCAAATCTTTTGGTTTTCTTTTATCATCTATATCTAAGTCTTTCACTCTGCTGTCTCCAACAATAACCATTCTTTTGTTTTGCCAAAACATTTCTAGAAATAAAAATATATCATTAAACACCAAATCCTAAATAAAATGGAACTCCTAAACTAAGTCAAAAATTAAAAATTCAAAACTTATTTTACTCCATTAAAAACATTAATTAATCTTGTATTAATTACTTTTTAAATCAAATCAATTTTAAATTAAAGCAAAACTTTTTTAAATTAACTATTATATTTATTTAACCAATTCTTTATCTCTCTTTTATAATATATATTACATATTTAAATGAATTTATGTAAAACCTGAAAAATTCAAGGACAAACCATTTACCATACCGTCATAATGTTTCGGTAACTCTTTAAATTCATCTATTTTACCTGACCTGTCTCCTATTGTTATCCTCACCGGATCCCTTTGTCTGCTCCGATGTATCTCACTCTGTATCCAGGGTTCCATATTATAAGTGGCATGATATTGAGACACTGCTGATTGTTCATTTGTATTGAATGAGGTAAATCCTTCTACTTCTCGGGATGTTTCGCTACTAGTGTCTCGGTCATGGTTTAATTGGATGTTATATCTACTTACTTTCTCCCAGTTCACTCTAAACATGCTTTGATTTTCCTTAGTAAATCCTTCAAAATCGTTCTCCGATGTTTCACTTTTGGTACCTTCTAAATTTCGTTCAGGATTGACTTCTTTTAGTTCTTCTGGGGTTTCATGCCACTTTTTTAAATGTTTGTGATGTATTCGTAGTAATATGGTATTTCTGTATTTGTGTTGGATGTCATACATCACTCCATTCTCATAAGTCTTAACAATTTTATATGGCCCATGATATTTCTCTACTAGCTTATTCATTACATTATGTCCTTTGAGAATATTTTTCTTTAATACAAATTCACCCAGCTGGTAAGGTTCAAAATTCTTTGGTGTTTTTCCCCAGATGTTGTCTTTTACGGTATTCTTTTCAACATTGTTGAGAAATATTGCAGCTGGTGTCTTCCCTAATTCTCTGTGATATGTGTGGTTGTATACAGCCACAACGTCAGGTAGATGTTCATCCCATTCTTCTAAGTTATCTATCATTCTAAACATATTTAACAATGTTTGGTTCACTCTTTCTACGAGGCCGTTAGTTTGTGGCATATTTGCTACAGTACAACGATGCTTAATTTCTTTAGTTTTGAGGAACTTCTTCAAACAGATGATTAGTAAATTCTTTTCCGTTGTCTGATTGTATTTCTAAAGGGTCTTTCAGAAAAGTTGCTATCATATTTTTAAATGCTTTGAGTACTGTATTAGCAGTTTTATCTGGTATAGCCACAGCAGATGTCCACTTTGAGTACATGTCAACAGCAACAAAGATATATTTCTGTCCTATTTTTGTTTTTGGCATTTCCATAAGATCTATGGCGACCACATCAAAAGGTTTTCTGGCTTGTACTTTCCAAGTTGGTGGTCTTTGTTGTCTAGCTGGTAATAATTTTCTCTGTTGACATTTTATACATATTCGGGTGACTTGTTCACAGATGTTGCGAATATTTGGACTCCAGGTAATTTCTTGTATTTTCTTTATCATTTTATCTCTTCCCGGATGATAATGAGTCTTATGATAGTCAATGATTAAATCTTTTAAATCATTATACCCTATGAGTGGAACATCTTTCCCAGTTTCCTCGTAATATAAAATTCCATCTATTTCATGTACATTTTTCAAATATCTTATATATCTCTTTAAATAATTTTTCTCTTTGAGTCTTTTAGTTTGTTCTTGAACTGTATTATTTTCTTGTAAAATCTGTCTTAACTCTTGTAAACCTTTATCTTCAATTTGTCCCTTTTTTATTTCTTCTAACAACTGTTCTTCATTTCTATAGTACTTTAATGTTGATTTTCTAACGGGTAATTCCTGAATTTTTTCTTGTTCTATAGTAGATTCAAGAGTTGTACTTAGCGAACTTAAATCTTCCGAATTGCAATCATCTACCTCTTCTTCAGTATTTTCTTCTAGTTCCTTTTCTTCATCTTCAATCTAGAATAGGACGATCTCTTTCAGAATTTCCGCCTCTTCAAAATCTGAGACAAACAAATTTATTTCTTCAACACAGCTTGTTACTCTTTCTTCAGATACATTCTTTTCCAATAAATTAAAATGAACGCCGTGTATACTTAAGAGATGACATATCCTAGTACCTTTATCATTATATGACACCCATTGGTCTTTAGCATGATATATTTTAAGTTGGATGTCGTATATATGGGCACAAGCTTCCACAACCTCAGAGCTGACCATAGTACCTGAGATATTCATTCGGTTCAGATTCTGTCTAGTTTGTTTAGTGTCCATTAACCCATAGGTTTTCAAATTATTTCTCACTTCATTGACCGCACGCTCACGGAGAATCTTGTGAGCTTTTTCATCATTAAATAAGAATATGGCTATTGCCACGAACAGGGCGTTTCCGCTGCCTTTAATTTCTTTTTCTTTAAATCCTACCGGTACTATATCTTCTTCAATTTCTATTTCCTCTGTATTTTCTGGAACGCATCGAGAGAGGAAATCGCTGATGTGATTAAATTTCCCGGGTAGGTATTTGATCTCAAAATCGTACTCAGCTAAATCTGTTAAAGTTCGGGCAATTCTTGCATTTACTCCAGCCATATTGTGCAAATAAGTTAGGGGTTGGTGATCAGACCAGATGACAAACCTTCGGCACATTAAAAATGTGCGAAACACTTTCACTCCCCATCTTAATGCGGCTAATTCTTTCTCTAGAGTACTATAGTTTCTCTGGGCGGATCCAAAACACATCGAGGCATAGGCTATAACTTTCAGTTCCCCGTCTTGCTGTTGTTTTAAACAAGCTCCGGCACCTGTCCCAGATGCATCAACAAACAGTTCCAATGGTTTTTTACTCTCATAGTCCGGGAAGGCTAAAATTGGTGGTTCTACCAAAGCTTGTTTTAATCTTTCAAAGCTTTCTTGACACTCCAGAGTCCATTTTATACTCTTTCCTGTTGTTAACTGAGAGAGAGGCTTCATGAGTTTAGCAGCCTCTGGAATATGTCTTCTATAGTAATTTACACTACCCAAGAAACTCTGAACTTGCTTTATGGTTTTGGGCACTGGAGCTTTTTGTATGGCCTCTATATTTTCGGATAATGGTAATATTCCTTCTTCGCTAACTTCCTGGCCTAAAAATTTTACTTTTCTTCTGAAGATATTACATTTTTCCGGTTTTATTTTTAAATTAAACTCACGCAGTTTCTCTAAAACTTGACTTAGATTATTCAAATGTTCGTCAAAATTTCTTCCCAAGATCAAAATATCGTCCAAGTAGGCCATTACTTGTGTTTTTGAGAAATCTTGTATCATCAAGTTGACGAGACGTTGGAAAGTCGCGGGTGAGTTACAGAGGCCAAAAGGCAATCGTACGAACTCCAGATGTTTTGAAGATGTTGTAAAAGCAGTATATTCTCTTGATTTTTCATCCATGGGTAAGTTGTAGTATCCTTTGGTCATGTCTAGAAGACTAAAATAGGTACTGCCTTTCAAATTATAAATACAGTCGTTCACAGCGGGTAGTGGAAAACTGTCCTTAACTGTCCTCTGATTGAGGGCTCTATAATCAATACATACCCTTACTTTGCCATTCTTCTTGATAATAGGTACAATAGGACTGCTCCATGGACTCTTTGATGGTTGTATAATTCCTTGTTGTTCTAATGTTTTTAATTCTTCGTCCATAAGCTCTTGCACCTTCGGATTAAACCGCCTTACTTTTTGACGAATGGGCTCATAATCATTCAATTTAATTTTGTGTTTCATTTTAGTTGTATAACCCACGTCATTATCGTCTTTACTAATGATATCTTTAAAATTTTCTAACGTTTTACATACAATATCTTTTTGTTCTGAATTAAGGTCGGTTTGGTTCAATGTAAATCTTTCCTCCCAACTCAAGTGCTGATTTTCTTGTTCTTTCTCCACTTCTTGTTGTTCGTATATTTCTTTTAAAGTTTTTCCGTCTTTTACTAATTCTATAGTTGTTACCACTAAATCTTTTGTATCAATCTTATAAGTTTCATCTCCCAAATTTATAACATTAATATAGGCTCTTTTCCCATTATTTACAGTATTTGAAATAAACAATCCATTCTTTCTAAAATTATCCAATCCTGCTATTTCAGTACTATATAATTTGGGTTCTTTAAAATTATTTGGCCACATTAGTTCTATTTTATGTATGTATCCAGCCTTTATATGAGCATTCTTTCTTAATTTCAACTTGATGTTACTTATTGGGGCTGAATTATATCTAAAATTACATACAACAATTTCTTTCCCATTATCAGGCCTACATATTAATCTATTATTTTCAAAGTCAATTTCTAAAAAGTATTTTTTCAAAAAATCGATTCCAAGAATCATTTCATGTGTTATTTTTCGACTAAGGACGAAACTTTCATGTTTTATTTGATATTTTCCTATTTTGAATGATAAATTCATCTCCCCTTCTGTTCCTTCTATATCTCCGTGTACTCCAATCAATTTAATATTTGTATCTTTGATTTCTTCATTTAATAATTGAGCGACATCATAACTAATTACATTGAGTTGGGCACCTGTATCTATTAAAGCTCTTATAATGGCTCCTTTTACATTTATGTCCAAGTATAATCTTTGATCTGTATCTTTAGGTGCAAGGCTTTGTCCTACTCCCTTAATTCCACCCTGCTCGGTTAAGGGGTTCTTTAGTTTTCCGGCTGCTTCCTGAAATACATTCTTAAATTCCTCACAGTTCTTCATCAAATGGTTTTCCTCCACAATAAGGGCATTCATATCTTTGAGCTTGTTCCCTCTTTTCTGGTGGTGCTCTTCTTGTATTTTGCTCATTTTGTGCAGCACTTGTTGGTCGTTGTTCCTGTTTTTCGGGTCTTTCTGATCTATTGCCTTGTTCTCGGTTTCTTTCTTGAGCTATTCTTTTACGACAATCCTTAATCATATGACCTGGCTTACCACAACAGAAACAACTTTTGTTTTTCTTGTAGCATTCGGTTTCTAAATGCCCTTCCTTTTTACAAAAGTCACAAGTTTTTTCTGATTTCTTATCGGTTACTGATACTTGTACTTGTTCTTTCTTATTCTCTATCCTTCCTGTTGTAGTTTCTTTTATTTCTGTTTTCTTATCTTTCTTATCTCCAATAAAACACATTTCTACATTATCAGCCAATTCTATTATTCTATCAATATCTATTCCAGGCTCAGACAATGCAGCAAATTTAACTTTGGCTGCTGACTCTCCACTTAATCCATCTAAAATTTTAATCTTTTTCATTTCCTTAAACAGATCTTGTCTTATGTCTATGCCGGCCAATTCAGCTAAACGGTCTAATCTCATGGAAAAATTCATAATCGTTTCTTCTTTTTCTCTTTTCGCTGTCCAATATTTTTCAACCATCTTGTCTATTTCTTGAGGCTTGTTGTACTATTTTTCTCAATTTTTCTTTTACCAGATAGTAAGGTAGGCGACCTCCATCTATGTTGTTAAAAGAGTCGAGCATATTCCCTTCTAAATATTGTCCTAAGACTCGACTCCATGTGTCCACCACATCAGGATAAGTGTTGTCACAATACGTTTCAAAATCCTTTATGAACTGTTCAAAATTATGACCTGATTCTAAGCAGTATTTCAGAGGTGGTGGTACTAACTTCCTTCTATAATAGTAGTGACTATTCACAAATGGATCTGGTGGTGGAGTATACAATTGACCTGGGGAATACTGTTGACTTGTACCTACCCTACTTCTTGTATAGTGTTGATTTGCTGTGCCTCTTTGTTCTCCATGTTGTTGCATTTCTGGTGTTGATGTCACATGTGGTTGAGCTTCCTCACCTAAATTTAGTAATTCCTCCGGTATTTCTATATTGAAAGCCATTTCCAATTTTACTTTACCCTTGAACAATCAAATTTATATCTTACGTCTTAGCACTAGTTATGTTTAGTGACTAATCCTGGTCGTCACGGCACCAAAGTTATTATGTCGTAGCTATTAAATTTAGTGATGGTATAGTAAAGAACAGCTACAACAAATATTTCAGAAATTGCGTTGTGTTTCTGTTACTATTATTCAATGTTTCTAATGATTTATTATATTTTCAGATTAATATTTGATTACTTGTTTGATGTGAACTATGTTTATGTTCGAGAATGATTTTCTGACTTATTATTTGTTATTATATAATAAATAATCGTTTATTATATTATATTCATGATTGTCTTATTTTAATCAATAAAAGAATTTGTTTTATTTTCCTTATTTCCTACTCACCATAAACTATACATTCAGATATTATCATACAATATTCACTAACACTTGTGTAGTTTGATATTATAAAAATATTTATTAAAATATTTCCTAAGTTTCAAATTAATTCTATACCAACAGTAAATGTGCGAAATTATTTCAAAGTTAATTGCAAGTATAGTAAAATATTTATTAAAATATTTTCTAAGTCTTGAATGGATTCTATAACAACAGTAAATTGTAAGAATTATTTTCGAGTTATCTTCAAGTTGTATTAATATATTTATTAAAATATTTCCAAGTTTCAAGTGGATTCCATATCAACAGTATTTGCGAAATTATTTCAAAGTTAATTTCAAGTATAGTAAAATATTTATTAAAATATTTTCTAAGTCCTGAATGGATTCGATAACAACAGTAAATCGAAAAATTATTTCAGAGTTAATTTCAAATTGAATTAAAAATATTTATTAAAATATTTTCTAAGTTTTATTTCGTTTCAGAACAGTTAATTGTTGAAAATATTTCTAAGTGACTTTCAAATTATATTAAAAATATTTATGAAATATTTCTAAGTCTCAATTAGGTTTAGAATAATAAAATTATTGAAAATATTTTAAGTGACTTTCAAATTATATTAAAAATATTTATTAAAATATTTTCTAAGTCTTATTGTTGAAATATTTCAAAGTGGTTTTCAAATTATATTAAAAATAGTTATGAAATGTTTCTAAGTCTCAGGCTGATTCTACTACAATAGTAAACGGATGAAATTATTTCAATGTTGACTTCAAACTGGATTAAAAGTATTTATTAAACTATTTTCTAAGTTTTATTTTGTTTCAGAACAACAGTAAACTGTTTAAAATATTTCAGAGTTGATTTCAAACTGGATTAAAAATATTTATTAAAATATTTTCTAAGTTTTATTTCGTTTCAAAATAACAGGGAATTATTGAAAATATTTCAGAGTGGTTTTTCAAATTGTTAAAAATATTTGTTAAAATATTTTTCAAAGTCTTAATCAGTTTTCAAATAACAAGAAATTATTGAAAATATTTCAAAGTGGGCTTTCAAATTATGTTAAAATATTTATTAAAATATTTTTTTAAAGTCTTAATTAGTTTTAATATAAAGTTTAAAGAATTATTAAATATTACTAATTGAGGTCAATAGTGTACGAAAATTCAATAAATCACTCGTTATACTACGACTGATTTACCTATAAGATGAAACCTATTTCAAAACCTTCGAATAATCGAATAAAATTCATTACCTATAACTAACCATAATAAAGTCTACAAAGGTCCAAAACAAAACTCAAAATCTTTAACTTAATTATTGTACAACTTAATGCAAATCATATACTTCGAAATAAAAATTAACTCAAAGTAATTTACTTAAACAAACTTTCCTAAAATTATAAATTAATAAAGCTGGTTTACTTTAATTATATATTTACAAATATTCTACAAAACTGATATAAAATATTCTACAAAACTGATATAAAATATCAATTATTTCTGATGTTAATTATTATTGAAATATCAAAACAAACTCGTATTCACGAGTTTTAAATTAAAGGCAAAAGCACTGCTAATTTGTCCAAGTATATCAAATGAACTCGTATATGAAGATTTCTAAATTGAAGGCAAAAGCACTTCTAATAAATTATCAAAATATATCAAATAAACTTTTATATCAACAGTTCTAAGTGGAAGGCAAAAGCACTTCTAATAATTTATCAAAATATATCAAATAAACTTTTATATCAACAGTTCTAAGTGGAAGGCAAAAGCACTTCTAATAAATTATCAAAATATATCAAAATAAACTTTTATATCAACAGTTCTAAGTGGAAGGCAAAAGCACTTCTAATAAATTATCAAAATATATCAAAATAAACTCGTAAGTTTGAATTTTAAGTTGAAGGCAAAAGCACTTCTAATAAATTATCAAAATATATCAAAATAAACTCGTATATTGTTAATTTCAATTGAAGGCAAAAGCACTTCTATTTTAATCCTATTTATAGGAATATCCTATAAATATAAATTCAATTATCAAATATTAAGTTCGTAACTACACTTGCGAAATTATAAATATTAAGTCACATACGTAACAATAATTACCAAAATACTCTTCCGTGATTTTAATCTCCACGGAAAAATAACCTTGTAACTTATAAGAATGTTATTTTATAAAATCAATCAAACAGTTTTTACTTTGATCTTCTCTAAACGAGGTCAAAAACAGAATGATCCTCTCTTTTAAAATTTTCAGAATTATGAATTCTAGCAACTATCATGGGTTGCTATTTTTTAAGCTCGACCAATCAGGAAGGTTTATTTTTAGCGAGTTGTTAAATCCATGTTTCTTTTTTCTCTTTCTGGCAACTCGGTGACGGACTATGTTTTTTGTTTCTTTGAAATCTTCACCGCCATGTTTTTTTTTAAAGATTCTGTTTTTAATTCTTTATTTCGTATTTTTCGGATACTTCCTTTAATAATGTTCGTCTTTTTCTCTGTTTTTTCAATTCTTTAGACAAAATTACATATATTATTCACTTATGTATTTTTTCAGTTTATTAAGCTTTCACAGTTTTTCAACTGTTTCCTCTTTGTGAGCTAGTCTTTGTTTGCCTTAACTATATTTTAATCTTTCTTCTATTTATTATCACATTTTTCGTATTTTCTTTTTATTATATATGTTCTTAAAACTTATTTCTTTTTATCCCAAGCTTTTATCATAATTTACAAAATTCAAGTTTTTAAATACTCTAAGCTTGAGGTAGGGCTCATAGGTCTAAGGTAGAATCTAC
>SEYY01007450.1:5000-10000 GCA_009176605.1 Armadillidium nasatum
GTCATCTTTTCTAGATGCTGTCTCCTTAGATTCTTCTGAATACATTATTAATCGTACTTCCATTTGGAAAATTAGAACAAAGTATCGTAAGTCGTATAGTGAAAAGATAACGAAAGACATTTCTTCATCGCTTAATAAATGCAAGTGCTGTAACAATTTACTGGGACACAAAATTGTTTTCTGATATTCAAATATCATGTGATAGATTAGCAATCATTGCAATAGCTCCGGACATAGAATTGTTATTAGCTGTTCCGAATTTACCTGAAGGAACAGGAAAAGAAATAGCTGAAAATGTTTATGAAACATCAGAGAATTGGGCATTAACAGACAAGGTCCAATCATTTGTATTCGACACGACTTCATCGAATACCGGTAGACTAAAAGGAGCCTGTTCTCAATTAGGAAAGAAAATTGAGCGCAATATTTTATTTTTTGGGTTGTTGGCATGTTATATCAGAAATCATTTTGGGAGAAAGTTTTTTCTAAATGTAAATTACAATTCTTAGGTGAAACTCCAATAGGGGGAATAAAATTTAGAAAACCAGGCGCATAACATTTAGCACGATGGATAGCCAAGACAATATATAGCTTAAGAAATTTACTAATTTAAAAATGAATGTCATCTAACTAGAAATGAAAGAATCATTATTATTGCAGCAAAACATATTTATAGAAAAATGTTATGCAATGTATTGGCTCCAATGTTCTAAATGCTGTTCAAGCACCGCTAAATGATATTAAATTTTTGAAGGACTTACGCAATTATAAAAATACTGATAAAGTAATAGCTGATTCTGTCATCTCTAAATTTATAAACCAGAAGAGAAAAGACATGAAGACAGAATGAAAATGGCTGCTAAAATTATTGCGTTAAAGAACGATGAAAGCGAAGTAAACTATGAAGAAATATCAAAGAAATTAATTGAAAGAAATATCAAAGAAATATCAAAGAAATGATGGCGCTGATAAATTGAAAGAAATATCAAAGAAATATCAAAGAAATGATGACGCTGATAAATTTTTGGAAGATAATGATAATCGTATAATAATAAAATTGCTATAATTATTAATGAACATCTCCACTGATTATTTGAAAAAAAACATCCACAAGAATGTAATAATTTAGAGGAGTATAAGAAAGGTAACAAAATAATAGAACAATTGAATGTTATTAATGACCCAGCTGAAAGAGGAATAAAACTAGTGCAATAATTTAATGAAAAAATAACCAAAAATGAAGACCAGAACCAATTTCTATTAAAGGTAGCAATTTTTTATTTTTGCATTATGCATTTTTGCTTTCGAAAGATTTCGAAATTATTTAAATTATGTTATCGTAAAATTTAATAATTATTATTTACTTTAAAATACTTTCTAGGCTGTTTAAAATTACCGAAGGAAGTATCCAAAAACAAAATCACCTGTGCTATAGAAACCTTTCAGTTAGTATCATTCAATATGTTTTAGAAATTTTTTTTAATTAAAAAAATGTTTTAAATCCATTATTGAAACTTGTTAATATTTTCCAAATACATATTTTTATATTACTGGTATCAAAAGCAACATTCTTTTCACAATAAGCACATGTAAATTTTTTATTTTAGCTCTTGAGGTTAATTCCTTCTTTTTGGAAGGAAGTATATGTTGTTGGAATATTATTTAAATAAATAATGAAAGGAAAGAGACATACAGACGGTACCAGTAAATATTTTGAATTTTCCTTTGCATTTCAACATATTTTAATTGAAAGTCGCCGAGGGTTAATGTTAATTATTCACGCTCAAATTTGGAGAATATTACCACTTGAGAATTATGCCACTTGGGGATCCTAGGTATATACTACCAAGAAAGTTCCTCTCCTCGAATAGAGAAATGATTACGAGATGTGATCTTTTATATAAAAAAAACAAAGATTTTTTTTTATTTCTTTTTTTTAATAGTTTCCTGCTCATGTTTTATAATTTAAAATATTATTATTATTTTTATTATTATTATTTATTATTATTATTATTATTATTATTATTATTATTATTATTATTATTATTATTATTATTATTATTATTATTATTATTATTATTATTATTATTATTATTATTATTATTATCACTATTTTTCTTTTTTCCATTGTGTTACCACATCTCATGAAAAAAATAAAAGGAAAAAAATAAAAAAAAAATAAAAGGAAATCCTCCCAAACCTGTCTAACTCAAACTCCTCAGGTGAAAGCTAACTGATTCCTAGAAGGTTAAATATAGATGGAAAACCAGAAAATATGTCTGGAGAGAAAGAGGCAAACCTAGATTTTACGATTCTTATTCGATGATCACGTGCAAGTAAGGCATCATATGTGCTGCGAGAGTGACGCAATAGTAGTGGAATATGAGAAGTAAACTCCTCGAACTCCTGCCGTTATAGTATTGAAAAGAGATGGTCCACCAAAGTCTCATTTCAGAGAAGGAGAGTTGAAGGAGATTGACAGTTGAGGATAGTTTGCTGGTGCTTTAGCCTTAGATACAACTCTATCCAAAAGAAAAGGTGGAACATGGGGCTCCCCTACGCCAAATATGAGAACAGTACTACCACACAAGGGCAGATTATTTCGTTATATAACTAGAAAACTGTTCAGAAGAATAAAATTCCTTCAACCTAAACCCAACTTCATTGAGGCAACCTTTGCAATCGTTGTGATATGAGATCTCCAAGATAATTTGCTGTTTATATTTAGATCAAGAATGTTCATTTTATTCACATTAGAGATAGCAGAGCCGTCGAAGTAGTTGAAAAGTTTATAGGTGTTTAATCAAAAGGGGAGAAATGTGAAGAAGTTAAGTTATAAAGACTTAGATTTCACAAGGGTTGCGGTGACCCCACTGGAAAATTCCATCCAAATCAGCAAAACATGGAATCGGAAACTTGAAGACGGGAAGCTACTCTACTGCAGAAGCAAAATAGAGAGTAGATTTGAAATGAGTAAAAGAGTAAAGAGTTGTTATCGGCATAAGAATTCAGAGTTTAGAGTGCAGGTGAGATAATAGATGAACAACAGGAATAGAGTTATTATAATTATTATTTTAATTATTATTATTATTATTATTATTATTATTATTATTATTATTATTATTATTATATATTATTATTATTATTATTATTATTATTATTATTATTATTATTATTATATTATTATTATTATTATTATTATTATTATTATTATTATTATTATTATTATTATTATTATTATTATTATTATTATTATTTATTATTATTGTTATTATTATTATTATTATTATTAATATTATTATTATTATTATTATTATTATTATTATTATTATTTATTATTATATATTATTATTATTATTATGATAATTTTTATTATTATTATTATTATTATTATTATTATTATTATTATTATTATTATTATTATTATTGTTATTATTATTGCTATTGTTATTATTATTATGATTACTTTTATTAAAATAATTTATTATTTTGATTGGTAATTTTTATCATTTATTCATTTTATTGTCATAAATTTATTTAAATTGAAACTTCTAAAATAAATTGCTTTGATAATGCATGTATTTCTGAAAGTTAATTATTTATTTATATTTTATATATTTATATCTAGGTATAAGATTATGATCTAGTAGTGTTACTCAACAGTGGTCCACATGGACCCCCAGGGGACCATAGAAGCTTTGAGGGGGTTTTTAAAGAAAAAATGTTGATTTAATTTTGGAATACTCAATTTAGGAATATTAGATATTATTATTAGATATGAGTATATGCGATATGGTGTCCACATATGTTAAGTCAGGACTCAGGGGATCCACATACGTAAAATTAGGACACAGGGGGTTCACATACGTAAAATTAGGACTCAGGGGGTTCAAATACGTAAGGTTATGACTCAAGGTGTCTACATACGTAAAATTAGAACTCAGGGGTCCACATCCATAAAATTAGGACACAGGGAGTTCACATACGTAAAATTAGGACTTACTGGGCTCACATACGTAAAGTTAGGACTCAGGAGTCCACAAGCAAAAAAAAAGGTTGGAAACCCGTGATGAAGACAAAGAAGGATAAGATACATTAATAATAATTTATATTAACTTTTAACACTTTTAATAACTTGCTAATAAATAAAAAATATTCTAATTTCAAATGATTCATATTTGCCTCTATATAAACATTTGTCATTTATGTATTTGTTAATCTAATTTTAATGTTAAGGAAATATCATTTGTAAATGTTTTAAATAAAATTTGATTAGAAATGCAATTTATAATTTAAAACAGTGAGCATCAAATCTATATATATATATATATATATATATATATATATATATATATATATATATATATATATATATAATATATATATATATATATATATATATATATATATATATATATATATATATATATATATATATATATTATCTGTAATTCTAACTGGTCGGCAGTTCTTGCTTATTTCTTTGATTATCTTTGGAATGAATGATTGTTTTTGAAGGAGTTCATCGGTGTGTTCAGACTTGTAGACCTATATTGCATAGGTGATTTTTTCTACTACAAATGCGTTTACATTCCATTTTCTTCGTTATCAATTAAACCAAATAAACTTTAGTTATAAGTCTGATTTTCTTACGGATATTTTCGTCACACGAACAATCACTTCTGGAATTATTTTTGGTTTCAAACTCCACGGAAATTACATTTTCATAAAATAATAACATAATTTAGGGGGATTAAATAAAATTATGTATATATATATATATATATATATATATATATATATATATATATATATATATATATATATATATATATATATATATATATATATATATATATATATATATATATCAGAGGTGGGCGCGCAAATTTTAAAATTTAGAGCGCAAACTCAAAAGCGCAAATTTTAAAAACTTTGTCCGCAAATGCAAAAGCGCACATTCCGCAAATAAAAAAAAAATTAAAAAAAAAAAAAAAAAA
>SEYY01007450.1:20000-25000 GCA_009176605.1 Armadillidium nasatum
ATATATATATATATATAGCTGAAATTGATTAGTTATCTCACTCTAATTCTTACTTTAATGTTAAAGAGGAATGCAAGTGGTCTGCTTTCACAAAGAAATGCAACAACTGTTTCTAATGGCTAAAAAGAAAGGAACTTCTATTATTACTTGTCTCATGTCTGTAAAGCTGGTCAATACTTTGAAACTTCAAATAAATAATGGAGCAATAACATTCGGTCTTTGTGAGTATATATATATATATATATATATATATATATATATATATATATATATATATATATATATATATATATATATATATATATATATATATATATATATATATATATATATATATAAGGATATATACAGTAAGCTAGCTGAAAATCTATATGACAGCAATTGCCAACTGTAGCAGTGCTACAAATCTGAAGAAGTCAAATATAAATAGGTTGCATTCACTTGTACACTTCTACAAGAATCTCTATCTTTCTCTATTGTTATGCTAAAATGTTAAAATGTTTTGTCAACGTAAAGAAGAACATAAATAACACGAACTTTTTCTTATAAGAACATACCTCTGTATTGATGAGAAACTATGACATAAGCACTATTGTCATTTTTCGGAGTACCCGATTTTGTGGAAGCAAAAAGATGTTACATTCATACTGTGACCAAACTTGGTCTGAATTAAAGCGTCAGAATATTTAATCGAGATTGGAATATTTGATGATGTTGAGGTTTATATTATTTAATTTTTAAGATTAAGAAGGATGATTTATCTTTGCCGTGTTTCCTTTACAAAGAAATCACAAAAAATTTAAGGGCTTGAGCAAAGAGACATTTTCGAAAGTTAAAAGATGATTGAATAAATGCAGCATTGGAAGGGAGAATCATCAACTTAGGAAAAGGTAGAATTATGTAAGGAATTTTTAATAAAATTGTTAATTATTCCAAGATTGAATAAACAGAAATTTTTAAACACCCTTATTGAACGGAAATGAAGTTAAAGAATGGATATTATCGTTCTAAAATGATTTGGGGGAAAAAATGGTTACAGTTAGGGAAGTCGAAGAAAAAATGGTAGAAGAAGAGCTTAGACAATATCGGATATTTTCAAACCCTCCATACATATATATGAATAAATTAATCACCATTTTGATTGATTGTAAGAAATAAAAAGAACAGAGAACTTCAAAATAGTAAACCATTGAAATTTGAAATGATATCTCAAGTTGAAACCTTATCCGTCAAAGTTACAATGATGGTTAATTAGAGAGAAAAGTTTAAGATCTCTGAATTAGACTTTGCAGAGAATACGGATAAACGATATAAAATGATAAAACATAGATCAAAGATTTAAAATACTGAGAAAACATTATTTGCATATAGAAAGATCATACTTAATTAAAACCACTAAACGTGTGAAGGCCTTTATGATACCAAAGGCGATTTGTATAGAGATAAAAACCATACTCCTTCTCCAACCATACAACTCTCTTATTCTAACATTCCTGACTCGATCCAATCTACCTACACAACACACCACCCCATGCAGACCCTATCTCGAAAACCTCAAATTTTCCTCTCTTCCTCGCCTTCAACCTTCATATCTCCCTCCAACACATAATTCTCTACTCTAAATATCCCTCAAATCTCCCAACACCTTCTCCATTTCTGATATTGTATATCCTTTTTTATCACTCTCACTGCCATAACCCCCAAAAAATTCACCTCCAGATATTTAAATGAATTAACCCAATGCAATCTCTCCTTCCCCACATTTTAACTTGTACTTCATCTCTCCCACCCTCTCCCCTCCCTCCCCATTTTTCATCCATAACAGTTTACTCTTACCCGCATTTACCATAAAGCCCAACTCGTCACACCCTTTAACAAACTCTTCCACTGGTACCTATATATATATATATATATATATATATATATATATATATATATATATATATATATATATATATATATATATATATATATATATATATATATATATATAATATATATATATATATATATATATATATATATATATATATATATATATATATATATATATATATATATATATAATATATATATTATATATATATATATATATATATATATAATATATATATATATATATTATATATAATATATATTATAATATATTACGATTTTCTGAATTTGTAAATTTTTAATTCTATTTTAGACAATAATTCTCTTTCCTTGGAAGAAGATGGTCTCTTTTATCATGTAGAGAGGAGAAATGTACTTTATTCAAAGGCAAAAGAAATATGCCAAAGTTCAGATAATGGACGTCTTGCTATTACCAAAACAAAGGTTCAATTTGAGAGTCTCTGGAAATTTAGGGGAAAAGCAAATTATCAAAATGGTATATATATATATATATATATATAATATATATATATATATATATATATATATATATATATTATATATATATATATATATATATATATATATATATATATTTATACTCTACACCAATCCCCTAAGATGCAGGGTGGTGTTGGCTGCAGAAACTACATATTTCTGCAGCCGTACACGGGAATGAAAAAAAATGGTTTAAAAGGTTCCCAGCCTCTAGAACCATGCGAAGAATTATTCCTCATTTGTTCTGACTACGTCGAATTCCCCATCCTTTATTGACCAGAAGTTATCAAGAAGTTTCAATAATTTCCAATATTACACATTTATTTGATGAAAGTTATTTAAAAGATCTTAAATAAAAATTTTGTTGCTTCACAGATAATTTTGATTTAAAATTACTTAAAAGAACTCTTTCGAAAACTTTGCTGCTCCTCTTGAATAGTTTAAATATTAATTTTGATTCAACTTATTTTAATTTCAAATGTTTAAATTCAATAAAATTTTCAAATATTTTCTTCGACTCCTAAAATTTTTCAATTACTTCTAAATAACAATCTGGATTAACACCTTACATTCTCTTCTTTCTTCAGACGAAAAGATTCGACATTTCGTCATAAAACTTCAAACCATTTTCCAATCCTCTCTCTGGATCTTCTCTATTCTTCTTTCCCAGCTGTTTCTAACGCGTCCGAATTCGACAGCAGTCAGATTATATATATTTTTTATATATATATTATATATATATATATATATATATATATATATATATATATATATATATATATATATATATATATATATATATATATATATATATATATATATATATATATATATATATATATATATATATATATATATATATATATATATATATAATAGTATATATATATTATATATATATATATATATATATATACATATATACAAATACATACATACATACATATATACGTGTACGAGATGGACTAAAATGTAGCTCTTGTTCTGCCATAACATCTCATACACTGCAGATAAGATATCATTATTATTATTTTTACATTAATTATTATTATTGTCATAGTTATTATTATTATTATTATTATTATTATTATTATTATATTATTATTATTATTATTATTATTATTATCATTATTATCATTATTATTATTATTATTATTATTGTTACATTTATTACATTATTATTGTCATTTTCATAATAACTTTAAAAAAAAATAATACAGGCTAAGATGGATTGTTGTTAAATTTGTCAATTGAAAGAATGTAAAAGTTTCACAGAAGAGAAGTTAAGAGTACAATTCTTAAGATTGCAAGTAGTTCCAAGCCTGTAAAAAGCCTTTATCTTTTCCATGAGAAGAATTAAATTTGCTGAAAAAATTTTTATATCACTTTATTAGAAAAACTAGACGAAAGCTAAGATAATAACGACTTTAAATTTTGGTTTATTAATTTTTCTACTTTTAGTTATTATTATTATTATTATTATTATTATTATTATTATTATTATTATTATTATTATTATTATTATTATTATTATTATTATTATTTATTTTTTTTTTTATTTTTTTTTAAAAAATTTTATTATTATTATTACTATTATTATTATTATTATTATTATTATTATTATTATTATTATTATTATTATTATTATTATTATTATTATTATTATTATTATTATTATTATTATCATTATTATTATTATTATTATTATTATTATTATTATTATTATTATTATTATTATTATTATTATTATTATTGCTATTGTTATTTATTATTATTATTTTTATTATTACTTTTATTTTATTATTATTATTATTATTATTATTATTATTATTATAATAATTAATAATAATAATAATAATTATTATCATTATTATTGTTATCATTATTACTATTATTATTATTATTATTATTATATTAGAATTATTATTATTATTATTATTATTATTATTATTATTATTATTATTATTATTATTATTATTATTATTATTATTATTCATTTTTATTATTGCATAATATTATCATTATTATTATTAGTAGTAGTAGTAGTAGAAATGCTAGTATCAGCAGTGTAATTATTGTATTATTAACAAACGATTTTGTTAATTTTTTTCAACCTTCGAAAGAAATTTATTTATTATTTAAGAAGAAATTTTCTTTAATATTTTAAAATACAAAATTAAGTAAAATTAAAAAATAGTAGTAGTAGTAGTAGTAGTAGTAGTAGTAGTAGTAGTAGTAGTAGTAGTGGTGATCTGAAGAGTAATATGTTTTGCAGAAGGGGATCACTTCGTATTGGATCTTTCATATAACGACGATCTCAAAATGACTGTTTGGGGAGATGGTACTCCTTATGGTAAATCTGAAATTTCTCGATACTATCGAATAATTGAGGACAAAAATCATCCTTTGTTTCATGCTGTTTCTAGAGATGGTGTTCAAACTATTGAAGCATACGCTATCAGTGCTCTTTCTTACTTCATATGTCAAGGAAATCCCATGGGACAAGAATAAATTAATAAAAGATATTGAGCCATGCAGTACTCAGAAGAAAGATTAAGCTTATTATTATTATTATTATTATTATTATTATTATTATTATTATTATTATTATTATTATTATTATTATT
>SEYY01007450.1:37500-45000 GCA_009176605.1 Armadillidium nasatum
TATATATATATATGTGTGTGTGTGTGTGTGTATGTGTGTTTATGTGTGGGTATGTTCGATCCTTTGTGTGGACCTGGGAAGCTACTTCCTAATGAGCCAAAAAGGTCCTTTTTCTTTAATAGGTTAATGCAAGTGAAGTGCAAATTGATATAAGAAATAAATTTAAATGAATTGTTAAAATTGCTCATGTTTATTTCTTTTGAATCTTTGCATATTTTGTTATTTATTTTTGATGCATGTTATCAGAATTTCCTTAAGATGCAATGGTATTATGTCCAATTTATTTCGTATTATTAAAATTAATGATGTATATTTTTTATTCTTTCTATTTAATCTTATTTTCATATTTTATCATTTGTTTTCTTATAATTTTTATTTTTATAATTTTATAATTCTTCTTATAATTTTTTTTCTCTTATAATCCTTATTTTTCTTATAATTTTCTTATAACTCATTAACTTTTACAAATATTTTTTTGTTTTTATTTTACACAGTGTAAGAAATTCCTCCCAAATATTTCTTGATAAAAAAAAAAAACCTTCTTCTGTTTAAAATATTTTCATAAAAATGAAAAATAAGTATGAAATCATAATATTTTCAATCGATATAAACAAAAAGAATTTTTTATCAGAAAATCTTACACTTTAGGCATATAAACATCTTAATATTATATTAATATATAAAATATAAAAGTTTTTCAAGTGAGCCTTTCCGTATTGCACTATTTTATTACATATTTTACCGATAATGCTTCTAAGCCTTTAGTCATCAATTCACAGAGTCTTGACACCTATTGTAATTTCACTATGGAAGCTACTGCTATATTCTGCAACACTCCTGCAGCAGCTTCTCTATGATTACTCTGACTTTTAACAACTCTGTATCATAGTATTTCAGACTAGTATATATTTATTTAATTAAATCTGATATTCAACCTGCTAGTGGACTTCGTATAAGTGTTTTACTTTTGTCACAAAACTGGTCTCGTTAGAAATATTTTTAATGCTTTATTACAATATGTAAATGTTATTACGGCTTATTACTCAATAATATTGAGTAATATTTTACTAAAACATTACAAAAAACTTATATATTAGCAACTCAAATGTGAAAACTAAAATTGAGAATGATGCACCACACAAGAGCAGAAGAAATGGCCCTTGCAAATGTTCCATGTTCAGTATAATCTGAAAATACACATACATTGTTAAAGTACATTATAAACATTACTCTACATTATAATATTACATAATTATTATAGCCTCGAAAGTTTGATTTTGATATTAAATAGGAAATCATATTTCCAGGATATAAAATAAATTAGTAGTAATACCCTTCGCTTATCAGACGAGCTTCCTTCAGAATCAGATGGACGTAGAGAGATTCCTTTTCTAAGTTCTTCCAAACGACTAAATCTCAGACTCTCGTCTCTCCAGAATCGAAGTAATCCACTTTCCATACACCGACGTATAATTCGATTAAAAGGATCCCTCAAAATCGAGTCCTTTTTGTTATTAAAAGTTATAAAAAATAATTTTGTAATTTTTATGAGTAAAGAAACCTCAGAATGAAAGTAAAGTGACTATTCAGGAAATTTTCAATATAAAATGAAAAAAAAATTTCATAGAATATTTCGGATTAAATATCATTGCATTAAAAATTATTATTATTATTATTATTATTATTATTATTATTATTATTATTATTATTATTATTATTATTATTATTATTATTAATCTTATTATTATTATTATTATTATTATTATTATTATTATTATTATTATTATTATTATTATTATTATTATTATTATTATTATTATTATTATTATTATTATTATTATTATTATTATTATTATTATTATTATTATTATTATTATTATTATTATTATTATTATTATTATTATCATTATTATTATTATTATTATTATTATTATTATCATTATTATTATTATTATCATTTATTATTATTATTATTATTATTATTATGATTATTATTATTATTTTTATTATTATTATTATTATTATTATTATTATTATTATTATTATTTCTGCTATAATTATCATCATATTTGTCATTAATATTATGCTAGAATTGAACACTACATATATATATAATTATATATATATATATTATATATATATATATATATATATATATATATATATATATATATATATATATATATATATATATATATATATATATATATATATGAGAGAGAGAGAATACCTTCTGAAATCCCCATACGTAGTTAGAACCAACAATATCAGCTCGTGACACATAAATTTTTTCTGTATCTCCAACACCCATGAAATTTCTGGCAATCTGGTTAACAAGATTAGTTCTATAGTTAATGTATGCATAGGTCCCTTGAACAACTCTTGTAAGGGATTCGTTAATTGGGATGAACATCACCTTTCGGGACATTTCTCTGAAGATTTTGTCTTCAGAGGTTTGAAATAATTTGTATTCGTATCCCTGGAAAGAATACAAGAGGATTGTGACTAATTTTATGTAAATAAATTTCTGCAAAACTAGTTTGGTATAAATAGTTTTTTAAAATAATATGTTATGCTAGGTAAGATAATAAAAAATATAGTTTATTTCTAAAGGGTTTTCATTTCACCATTTAAGAGAATTATTTCGGAAATACCATAAAATCTTTCAGAGATCGCTAGTTTGACTTTTGAAAGCAAAGTTTGATAATGATCTTTTCATTATTTTTGTACTTGGCTACAGAAATATGAAGTAAGTTAATTTTTTTAACATGCTCCAACTCCGATTTAGACTCCATTATTTTAAAATTGCTGAGCTAGGAATCTCTTCTCTGGCTCCGCATTTTAAAACTATGCAGCTAGAGTTTCAGCTCAAGCTTTTTTGGATTGAATGACAATAAATATTTATTTTTCAAATCATAAAATATCTATAAAATATCAAACTCTTGAAAATAAGAAAAATCAAGTTAAACTACTTACCTTCCTTGCTTCCATTCCAAAATCCAAATCAGAATGAAGAAGTTGCTCAAGTGTATTAATAGTCGGAGGGTTATTAGGAGCTGCTAATATTGAGGTCAGAGTCGTTTTGTAGTAAAGCGTTATGAGAAGAGAAAAAAGTGACCACATTCCAAAAAGTAGCTTTGAATAAAGAGACCATTAAAAAATTATTTTTTTTAGAGGAAACTTAAATTTATAAAAAAATTATGAGAAATGGCTACCTATATTACAATATATATATATATATATATATATATATATATATATATATATATATATATATATATATATATATATATATATATATATATATATATATATATATATATATATATATATATATATATATATATATATATATATATATATATATATATATATATATATATATATATATATATATATATATATATATATATATATATATATATATATATATATATATATATATATATATATATATATATATATATATATATATATATATATATATATATATATATATATATATATATATATATATATATATATATATATATATATATATATATATATATATATATATATATATATATATATATATATATATATATATATATATATATATATATATATATATATATATATATATATATATATATATATATATATATATATATATATATATATATATATATATATATATATATATATATATATATATGTATATATATATATATATATATATATATATATATATATATATATATATATATATATATATATATATATATATATATATATATATATATATATATATATATATATATATATATATATATATATATATATATATATATATATATATATATATATATATATATATACTATATATATATATACCTTAATGTGATTCGAATTAAAAGTTTTAGTTTCTGGAATTGACTGTCCAATGAAAGATCCAAGAATGTAAAGAGAAAGATTTCTCATTTTGGGAGGCTTTTTATCTTGTGATGTAAATCGATAGAAAATAATCACCAACAATGTGATAAGAAATGAGCTTAAAAGAGCTATCCATACTTTTGCTGTAAAACAGAGGAGAAAGATATTAGGTAATTTAATTACACTTATATATATATTATATATATATATATATATATATATATATATATATATATATATATATATATATATATATATATATATATATATATATATATATATATATATATATATATATATATATATATAAATATTAAATAATCTCCGGTATCCGCGATAGGCCTGGCCCAGCCAGCGGTACCGCCGTGGGCCCGTGAAACCCTAGGATCTTCCTCGAAAGATCCAACTGACAGGACGATAGTCCTTCCTGGGGGATGAAGATTATTTTTTATTTATTTTTTATTAAAATTTGATCCATCCTCTGCATCTGGAGTTGCCCCTCGTCTTCGTCTTTCCGATTCCATTCTTACAGATCTAGATAAAATTTCCCAGTGGGATCCTCTCAATCATGTGAAATTCAACTCTTTAAAAAATTCAACTTTTCGAAATCTCCCTCTCAAATACACCTCCTAACTTTTCTATTTTTTCGACGGTTCTTCTGTCTCCTCTTTTGACAATATGAACATTTTTGGCCTTCCCATAAACAAAAATATGTCTTGGAAACCTCACATCATAATGATTGCTAGGGCGGCCTCAAGGAAGCTGGGAGTTTTGTTTTGACTACGAGAACTTTTTCCTTCTTCGCATTTACTCCAGTTATACAAAAGTCACATCCGCCCGTGCATGGAGTACTTCTTTCAAATCTGGGCTGGCTCAGGTTTCACCCTTCTTTTGGATAGTGTTGAAGTCAAAGGCTAAAAGACTTATAAACTGGTCCGCTCTTTCTAACTTCACTTGACCCTTATTCTTTGCGACGTGAAGTTGGTATCCTTGTCTCTTTTCTTTAGGTATTACAGCGGTAAATGTTCTAGGGAACTATCAACTAGTATACCTCCACCTTTTCGACGTCCTCGTAGCACGAGGGGTGCATTGTCTGCACATGAATTTGTGTGGACATAGGCAACTCCAGGCTCGTCCGCTGTGGTGCTACTTCTTTCCAGCCACCTCTGTTTTGTGAAATTCTCTCCCATCTTCTGTATTTCCTGCTGAATTTAATCTCAATTACTTTAAACTCCATCTGTGCTCACCTAAGAAATTTGCGTTAGGTGGGACTTAAGTATTTTTTTTTTATATTCTTTTATAATTAAGACACCCCCTCCTTGAATAGTGCTCTGCCAATGAGCGACGGTGATGTGTAAAAAAACTTAATTTATATATATATATATATATATATATATATATATATATATATATATATATATATATATATATATATATATATATATATATATATATATATATATATATATATATATATATATATATATATATATATATATATATATATATATATATATATATATATATATATATATATATATATATATATATATATATATATATATATATATATATATATATATATATATATATATATATATATATATATATATATATATATATATATATATATATATATATATATATATATATATATATATATATATATATATATATATATATATATATATATATATATATATATATATATATATATATATATATATATATATATATATATATATATATATATATATATATATATATATATATATATATATATATATATATATATATATATATATATATATATATATATATATATATATATATATATATATATATATATATATATATATATATATATATATATATATATATATATATATATATATATATATATATATATATATATATATATATATATATATATATATATATATATATATAGTCAGCATTGCTAAATTGAAATCTGGTACTGATTTTAGAAACGAAATATGAATAATATTAAACAATAATATAGAAAAATATAGAACATGTCAAAAGATATTTACAAATGAGAATGCAAATTGTGAATATTTTCATGGAAATAATTAAATAATTATGACTGAAAATGATTTGATCTGCTGACCAAATTGTGAAAGGGAAAAATTGAAATTTTTTATGTTTTTCTTTCTGTAATTCAGTTTAAGATAGAAAATTTACGGAATCACCAACAATGTGATAAGAAATGAGCTTAAAAGAGCTATCCGTACTTTTACTGTAAAACAGAGGGGAAAGATATTAGGCAATTTAATTACTGATTTGAGTACATACTTGTTCTTCTTGTTTAACTCCCCCTTTCTTAAAGTGGACATTGTCCTTGAGTGGCGGTGTAAAAAAAAAAAAAAAAATATCTTCCTGTAATTTTCAGAAGAAGACTGCCAAGTTATGACAGACTTTAAAGGTTTTAAAAAGTTTTAGTGGTATTAACAATACTTATTATGATAAAATATGAACATAATTGTAAAATGAGATCAAAGTTAAAATATCCCTTAATTATGTTTTCTCTCTCTCTCTCTCTCACTCTCTTTGTATATATATATATATATATATATATATATATATATATATATATATATATATATATATATATATATATATATATATATATATATATATATATATATGCAAAGAGAGAGAGAGAGAAAAGTATGATTGTGTGTACTTACTTCGAAATGGAATTATTAGCTTCATCCAATTGGGCAATGGATCCTTTTTGCAGGCAATAAATGATAAATGATCCACAAAGTAGGTGATGGAAACGTCTATAACTTCAGTTCTCTCATATGTCGAAGAAATTATGAGGGAAAAATTTACTTTCTTTGCCTGAAGTTCTCCGACCATTCCGGAAAATGTACCCTTCAAAAAAGAATTGATATTACGACTTAACTAATATCAGATTATAATTATTATTTCAGTGAAAGTGTTTGTGCAAGAGAGAAATTTCAAAAAAAGAAAAAGTTTTTTAATATTTAGCTTTATTCGTGCTTTAAAATTTAAAGGTTAATATATATATATATATATATATATATATATATATATATATATATATATATATATATATATATATATATATATATATATATATATATATATATATATATATATATATATATATACTAACATCATCTTTAATTGACCCCCATTGTTTATCTTCTGGATTGATAAGTTCGTAGTTGAAATTTAATTTTTCAGCAATTGCTTCGATCATAAAATAGTCAATGGAAGGTAATGGCTTCAAAATTGGTGACCCTGGAGTGAAATCGTAACTTATAAAAGGTTCAAAGTTGTTCGTAATTCCCCTCAAAAGATATCCATTCAAATCTGATAATTGGTTTGGAAAAATATCGATATTATTTTCAGACTCAACGTTATTAATTAATGAAAGCGGAACGAGTACTTTCTTGGTTATTCCTTTAGAATACGACAATTTTGAGTAAATAATCCAATGACTATTATTGTAATGAGTCAGAATAGCAATATTTTCGTTGCCCAACTTTTCAAACATTGCAAACGAATCTGTTTTATTTCCCATTTGGTCCA